>VZQC01004730.1:240763-280657 GCA_009823505.1 Rhizomys pruinosus
CGATTGGGGTTAATGGTGAAACTACAACAATATAGACTGGACACTCATTTGATCAACTTGATTGAACATACAAGCCCCCCCTGCTGGATGGTGGGACCCATGAGCTGTGTGGGTTTGGGCACAACTGCTTGCAAATTGGTTTTACATGAAGGATGCTTGTACTCACAAATTATCACTTATTGTTAAAAAAATGAAAACAAAACAAAACAAAAAAGCAGAGAAAGATGCAGAAAACTTATGGCAGAATGCATGATCTGGGATGGGTAGGGGTGGGGTGGGGGGAAGGGAAGGGGATATATGCCTGAACTGAATTGGAAAATGATGTATGAAATACACAAAGCATCAATTAAAAAAAAAGAAAATTGAAAAATTCAATAAAAAAATACTTGGATTACCAACTAAAAAAAACAAAAGTTTACAGATTTGCTTTGATGATGTTTTAGCTCTGGTTCCTTCAGGTAAATCATTATTTGATATTTTTATGATTCTGGAGATAAAGAATTCTCCACATGAAAGGGAAAATATGAAAATCAAAGTGAATATTTCTGTAACATTTCCTGAACATCTTCCTATTTGTGAGCTTCAAAAGTAAAAAAAAAAAAAAATAATGCTTCTTATCACTCTTTGTATCCTAGCCATCATGCTATGAATTACTTATCTACAAAAATATATTGAACTGCTTCACATGTAATAGTAAAATATCCAAACGACCCTGGGAAATATCTTTTAAAAACATGTTCAAAATTACTATTTCTTGTTTATTAAATTAAACAAAAGCTTAACACGAAAGTATAATTAGCAATGCATCCAGGAAGAAGTGGCATTTTAAGCAAGAGTTGTTACCAAGTGACAGAACATATCTTAGAGGAGGAGTGCTATATTGTCCCAGAGATAAGTACATTAGTGTTCCATGGTGGTATATAAACATTGAGATCTATAGTTGAAGGTTTATTTTCATTTTAAAGCATTGTGTTTGAGTGACTATATTGTGGCCCCTTTATGTGTTCAAGTGATTTTGGATCTTTGGAATTGTATTTAAAATTTTGCACATGTGAGCTTACTTATTTAAAGCAAATCAGTTATAAAAGAGGTTACTGAAAGTAGTACTTGGTAGAAGGGAGAGAAGAAGGAAGAAAAAGAGAATGAGACAGAACAAGGCAAAGAGGAGGAAAACCACATGACCAAAAAATTGTAGAGTTTACAAAAAGTTGAAAGATTATTTTAATTTGTTAAATTATGTTTCCTTTTCCAATCTTAGTATTGTTCAATACAAATACATGAGCTCCAACATAAAATAAATGTGTACAAAATATTTTCTAGACTCTGAATGATAGCTCAGCGTATAAAATATAGGATTCGCTGCCAAGCCTGACAACTTCAGTTTGATGCTCAGGGCTCCCATGGTGGGTTGAGAAAACTGACTCATACTAGTTACATCTATCATCCACATGTATCCTTTTGCACAGGTGCCTGCCCCCTGCCAAACACACACACACACACAGACACACACACACACACACACACACACACACACACACACACACGTACATATAAAAATAAATAAAGAATAAAAAAAGACTACTCCGGCTCTGTTGGTAAAGATGTATGCAAACTTTCATACATAATTTCATTTTGTTACCTGGTTTCTTCAAAATATTTTAAAAGGAATGATATTAACAGACATTCAGTGTGACCTGGACTATAAAGTTCTAACTATGAAATAAATTTATTGAATATATTTTTGTTCTAAAATATTTTTCAAGATTTTGGTTCAATATATAATTTTTTATTGTTAGTTTAGTTACAGAATGATTAATATGCATTGACTTCTAATATATGTTCAATTTAAATATAAGTCTGCTAATTGAAGATGTAGCTCTTTTATCTAATGATATAATATTAATACACTATTATATACTTTTATATTTAATTGCATTTTTAGTTGCATATTTCATAGATGCATTTAACTTTTTTGATCAAATCTAATTCCCCATCCCTCCCCTGCAAAAACATCTATATCTAGTACCATTTTTCCCTTCCAATGTTTTGTGCTTTGTTTTTACACCTACTGAGTCTGATGAATACTACCTATATGTACATGAGTATTGGACCATCTTCTGGAGCAGGAACATCTCCAAGATCACATCTCTGAAGGTAAGTTGCTTTTTCTCTCACAGCAGCCAACAATTGTCAGTAGCTTTTCAGCAGGTAATGGAACTTTATGAATCATTTTATTATCCCTGCTATGATTTTTTTCCAGCTTGAGGTTATAAATGTATTATACATTTTGTCACATCTGCTATAATTCATGTGTCCGGTGGCCCTACCATGAATACAGATATTGTGAGGATGCATAATTCCATCACTTCCGGCTCTAGCAATCATTCTGGCCTTACTTCTGTGATGATAGGCTTGAAGTGAGTGGTGTCATATAAATGCCCCATTTACTGCTGAAGTCCCCAGTCTCATTCTCTTCATGTTGACGTTCATGAATCCCTATATTAATTTAGATGTGCTAAACAAGATGCTTATCTGATAGTGGTGAAAACTGCAATCATCTATTGGTATAAAGATAAGAACTTTATACCAACAGATATTTGAAGCAATTTACTGCTGCATCTATTTAGCAGAAAATTAGCATTAGGTTCTCTCCTAAGACTTGCTGCCATGAAATTTAGGCCCATAAAATGGTACCAGGCATGAATAGTATCTTGTGGGAATAGACTTAAAATTCAATTTGAAAGTGGTTCTTTTTTTTCTTTTTTGATAATGCTTTTATTGATGTTTTGTGTATTTTGGACATCATTTCTCAGTTCAGTTTAGACCTAGTCCCCTTTCGCTTCCACCCACACCACCAAAGTTCATGCAGTCTGCCATAACTATCCTGCATCTTTCTCTCAGTCTTTTTTTACATTTAGGAATTCACATTTCCTCCTTTAATTTTATATTACTCTAAAATATGAATATATATTTTCCACTTGTACACAGTAATTGCAGAGTCTGAAAGTAAGTGGTGGATCAGTTCTAGTGCTGGTTAAGAGACTTACATTATAACAACATTGCTGCTTTCAGATAAACAGAAATATTACAATAATGTTGTTCAGCTTGCCTTTCATCTGGGGATTTGGTGTTAGCATCCACAAATGAGGGAGACCATTCCCCACTTATTTTTCTGGGACTGTTATTCACTTAGCATAATGGCTTTGAGATCCATCCATTTACCTGAGAAGTTCACGATGATGAAAGTGGTTTTGTACTCTGATATTATTCCTGCCACTATCACACCAGTGAACCAATATTGTCAGTCCATCATTGTAGTTCATATTATCCACAGCTTAATAAAACTTCTGACTACTTTTCTCCCCTGGTAATGTACATCCAACTTTCCAACACTGTGGAAGCTATCAAGTAGGAATGAAGCTTTAATCAGGACCAGCTTAATTTGTCCATGTCCTATGAGTGAAGTATATGCTTTCTCCAGCACTAAGATATTACCAACAAATTCTGAGGGTAAGCAAGAGTAATGGCAAAAATCTGCCATGTTTGGAGATGCTTATAGATGCTCACTGAAAAATAGTATCTCATACCTACAACTGTGCCTTTCATTTTATAACCTGTGCTCTAGAAAAGAGGTAAAGAAAAAAAAAACATTGTAAGAACCAGAGGTGGTGGTTGGCTGCAAGAAAATAATATTGTCTTTACACAACAGGGCAAATGCACATATGAACTCAGAGATGTTGTGGCTACTTACACAAGTCCTGTTAAAACTCAAGTTAGACAAAATCCCACTGAAGAGGGGAGGTGGAAATAATATCCCAACATTAGCTGAGAACTTATTGATAACTAAACGCTGCCAGGAGAGGGGGAATAAATTTTATTTAAATGTGTGACCCCTAGTCAATTGATAGTGCTCTAGTGAATGATCAGTTACCAAGAGGAAATAGGCAAAAGAATTTAGACTCAGTGGCTTAAACAAAAATATACAAATGTGGTAGAGTAGGGAAAAGAGGGGTGTATCTAGGAGGCAAGGGAATTGATTATGATAAAAAGCCATTAAGTGGAATTCTTAACCCAATAATAAATAAGTAAAAATGCATGATACAATCTTGAGTGGCTGTGCATGCATTTAATCTCAACATAGACACAGAGGCAGGTAGATCTCTGTAAGATCAAATACAGCCTGGTCCACATAGGGAGCTCCAGGCCAGTTAGGGCTAAATATAGAGCCTGTCTGAAAAAAATATCCTGTATGTAAAAATCACATTAAATTTTATGGAGTGAATATATTTTAATTAAAAAACTAGGAGAATATAGAGAATTTCTATTCGTAATTTTCAAAAAAGTATTTCTTTATTATTTTTATTTTATGTGTATGATGAGTGTATTGCCTCCATGTGTCATGCAATACCTGTGGAAGGCAGAAGGGGGCATAATATCCTCTGAAACTGGAGTTAGGGATGATTGTTTTCTGCAATGTGGGTGCCTGGAATTGAACCTGGGTCCTCTGCAATATTATTCATTGCTCTTAACCAGTGAGCCACCTCTCTCGTTTCCCATTCACATTTCTAAAACAAGCAAAAGCAAAGCATATTTTTCCCAATATTTTGAGATCTCCTCCAGTATGTATTGAACACTGGAGAGATGGCCTAGCAGTTAAGAGCGCTGACTGCTCTTGCAGAGGACCAGGGTTCAATCTCCAGCACTCACATGGCGGCTGAGAACCATCTTTAACTCCATTTCCAGGGTAATCCGACACCCTCTTCTGACTTCAGCGGCATTGCATGACACAGGTGCACAGACCTACACGCAGACTGTAGATTCATACACATAAAAAATAAATTTAAAAAATTTTAAAAAAATTAAAAAAATGTAAAAAAGAAGGGTAATGTCTTATTATTCCTATAGGCACAGCATCCAGCAAAGGGACTGACATAGACTTAACTGGCCAAAGCATGTACTTAACGCATGAGTGAATGAGAGTTTGTGAGAGAGTTAGTAAATGAATGAGTATGTCAACATGATGAGTCAGTGGACAGTCATATTTAAAGTAATAGAAAATTAATCTATTCCTCTAACCACAAGCCGTTAGTAATAGGAAACTGATGGAAACATTGGCCATTCTCTCACTAGCCTACAGACTAGTGAGAAAACAGACTCACAACTGGCAAGCACAGTACACTAACCTAAGTGTCTTGAGTTGGGAGAGGATTCACATCTTCAGCAAAAGGTGGGAAGGAATTTGAGGAATTAATCATCCGGAGATGTAGATAAGCCAAGAAGAAGCAATTCTCTTGGAGAATTGTGAAGCTTGGCTCCATAGATCATAATATTTTATCTCTCTTGACACAGAGAATGATGGATTTGAAAACATCGTATCTGACCTCCGTGTGAGCAAATGATTTTGGAAGCATAAATTTAGGAGATAGTTTACAATTAAATTAAGCATATGATCCTCTGTGCTTTACCTTAAACATAAGCTCTTTATCCTCTAAGAAAGATGCCAACAAGGGAGCCTTCACCTTTGATCTCTGTTAGCATGTCATAACATGTTTTACTACAGGATTTATCACATTCATGCAATTACATTTATCCCAAAAGATTTTCAATATCTCTTGGGGAATCTGGGCTGAAGCTTTATTTTAGTTTGAGTCTCAATGGTCTAGCAGCTAACGCTGTAAATTGATGAATAAGATACCCATCAGTAGGGTTTAATTTAATTACCCGTTTCTACTTATTTCCAGTGATTAAAAAGTGGCCCAAAGGATGGAAGTGTATCACTGAGGAACATGTGGTGGGTGAAGAAGAGGAAATGAGAGGGTACTGAGAAGGGCTTTCAACTGGAAAGTGGGAGAATTCATTTCCTGCCTTTTCTCTAACATTTACCAGCTGCATGATTTGACTACCTTAAAATATATGATGTCATTTATGTTAGGGCCTACATCACTTCTGACAAGAACAATGACAGCTTCTGAAAATGACAATGGTTACTGTTGCACAACATTGTAAACACCACTAAATTGTCTACTTTAAAATGAAAATTTTGTATTGTAAATGTTTTATTGAGTAATTTACTCTTTAATAACCTCAAAAATATATCAGGTCTTTAATTTATTTACTTATTATATGTTTTGGGAGGAAGTAAATAATTTTTTATATTCTAGAGCAAACGTTTTGTCCAAAAGCTCACTTGATTTTAAGTTAAAGGAAGAAAACAAGTTTTGAAAGAAAAAGAGATTCCAGATTGAAGTGAATATGAATAAATGAAGTTGATAATTCAAGTGAGTATGTTGAAAATTTATTTCTATGAAATATTGTTTTACAAAATTGCTGTGAATAAACCTGCTCTTCAAAGCAAATCTTGTTTTCTTTTGAACTTTTGATATTTTCACTTGGGCATCTTTGTGTTAATGCTGGTTGACAGCTTTTTTTTTTTCTTTTTTCACTTAGGGATTTTCATTTTCTTGGCAAGTTTGGTAATTTTCAAGCATTCTTTCCTTTTCCGTCTGACATACTTTCTTATCTCAAAACTTTCATTTAAGAATAAGGTATAGATAAGGACGCTTCTATAAAAATATCATCAATTCATGTGTCTTTTGATTCTAATGTGACATTTTGAATACTTTGCAGAACACAGGATGGTTGTCACTGATTGCATATCAAAATGTACATTAATGAATCAAGAGCAATAGCACTGTCTGCCAAATTTCTGGAAATTCTGGACCCTGGAACAGCTCCCAGATCTAGATATGGAGTATCAGATTTCAACAAATAGTATAGAGATATTATCCATAGGATAGCTTATACAAAATACATAAATCTATCATGATGGAAACTTAACAACGAATGCAAAGAGCTGAATTTTCATTAGAAAATGTAAAATTTTGATGGTCAAAATTTACTTTTTGGTAACCTTTATGAAACTTGTGGTCTATCAATTTCATATATGTATGCAGCACACTACGATTACCATTACCACTACTCCCTTTTATCTCACTTCCACATTTTTTTAGCTTACTCTCCCTCCTATAAGTTCGTTTCTCACATTAATTCTTCTTGCTTTGTTTCTGTACCCACTAAGTTTAACCAGGGCCATCTGAATTACCAAGAATTTGAAACTATCCATTGGAGCTTGGTAGGTTTATCACTCAGCAATTGTTTCTTCAAAAATAGTTTATAGCCTTTTTCTTTTCTTTTGAGATGTCAATGGCACATAACTTATTTGACTTTATTTGGTTCCATAAATCCTTTAAACTTTCTTCAGTCATTTAGGTTCTACCTCTCTATCTTCCCATTCCTTGGTCAAGGTGATTTCAAATGACGTGTCATTGACTTCACTGATTCTTTTTTGCTGTCTACATTATATTGTTCAACCATTTTAGTGAATTTTTTCTCATGAATTATGTTCTTCAGCTACAAAATTTTTCATTTTTTTAATATTTTCCAACTCCTTTGATATTATTTGTTTATACGGCATTTCTTTTTTCATAAACAAATTTAGCATGATTATTTTGAATATTTTGTTAAATAATTCATATTCAACCATTTGTTTTACGTAGATTTTATTTGACAGTGATTTTCTCCAAATGGTTGTATCATTTTTCCTTCTTTGTTTGCTTTTAATTGTTATGTTATGGTGTGCATATTTTCAAGACAGTCACCTTTCAAATTCTTTTTATAATGACTTGGTATGAAAACAGTGTTTAATATCTGTTTTGTTACAATTATAGGGTTAGGGCTGTCACTCAAATCTTTCCTGCAGTGTTCCTTCACTGTAATTTCATTTAGAAATTCCTAAATATAGGAAATTAACGCTTTTCCCAAGAGCTTATAACTTATTTCCTTTGCTCACTGTATATGATATAGGCAGTATCTGAGCTCCAAGGGCATACTTAATGCAATTAGCAGTGTCTAATGGGCAGGTCATAAAATAGTACATCAGGCAGACACCTGAACCTTAGAATGTTGAATATATACCTCTCTCTTATTTTTGTTCTCTAGAAGACAGATCAATATGTTGTGACTGGTTTCGGTTTCTTGTAACACAGGAATTCTGAAGAAGCAGTGATCCAGCAGGTTTTATTTGTTCCCAGTCATCCAGAGGCATCTGGAAAATGTTAAGACCTGGAGTGCTATGAAGCAACTGAGATTGACACATTCTTTCAAGCAGCCCCTGAAGGTATGACTTTAAATCATCTTCCACATTGAAAGAAGCTGTGTTGGGGAGCTTTTTTCCAGTTGTTCCATAAGACTCAGAGATCATGTAAAGTGAATATGAACTAGTCCAAACTATACCTGTGTTGTGAAGGACCACAAACCTGGGTGTGTCTGTTAACACTTCCTTTTTTTGTTTATGGAAGTGCTAGAATTAAAGACACGTGTGTCTGGTCTTCTTTTTTTTTAATTTTTTTTATTAATTTTTATTTATTTCTGTATATGTATGAATGTACTGTCTGTATGCAAGTCTGTGCACCCATGTCGTGCAATGCCTCAGAGGTCAGAAGAGGGTCTCGGATTCCCCTGGAACTGAAGTTCTCCTGGAATTGGAGTTTCAGACGGTTCTCAGCCGCCATGTGGGTGCTGGGGATCTAACCCGGGTCCTCTGTAAGAGCGGTCGGCGCTCTTAACCACTAGGCCATCTCTCCAGCCCCGTGTGTCTGGTCTTCTTTATAACATTTTACAGGCTATATAATGTCTTCTTTCTCTTGAAAATGGAACTTGCCAAAATTTTTGAGTTGACATTCAAGAAAAAAGTTTGTTACAACTCTAATGAGAAAAAAATCATAATGAAAAAGAAAGTATAAATATATGGCAGGCTGACATTCTCAAGTAATTAAGAAGGGCAGAAATGTTGCTTTTCCTCACCTTGACATTTTGAAAACAAAATCAATTTTTATTTTGTAAAGTCACTCCCTGAATTATTTCTAAATCATCACTGAAATGTCTCCTTCCTGAGTGCCACAGTCCTTTCTGAGTCTGATTTTCTTCCTGATGCATTCATAAAGAAAAAAGAATATAACACTTCAATATTTTAGCATGATGAAAATTAAATACTTGATTTTCACATAGCTTAGTGGCTAAATCTATCCTAGTAAGGAATCACTATTTTTTTTTTAGAAAAGTCACTTATTTAAAAGACAGTATGTGTTTTGAAAATGACACTGCATTTTTCTGTACTTATGTAAGGTTCTAGATAGAAGAAATTTATATGCAGTCAGTAAATGAAAATGTTTACTACTTATTTTGTGTTATGTTGTAAACATGAGTTATAACTTGCCAAATGATTATGAATTACACAATATATAATACTTTATCAAATGCTATTTTAGAAAATATTGTGATTATTTGGCAACATACAGAATTTCTCTATATTCAGTAAATTAGAAGTTAAGAAAATATTTCAGAATCTGCAGAAGAGGGGGTGTGGTAGAATGTAAGGGCTGTGATTGGGGTGAATGGTGAAACTACAGCAGCATAGACTGGACACTTATTTGATCAACATGATTGTACATATAAACCCCTCCAGCTGGATGTTGGGATCCTTGGGCTGTGTGGGTTTGGGCATAGCTGCTTCAAAATTGGTTTTACAATGAAGGATGCTTGTACTCATAACTTATTACTTATTGTTAAAAAAAAAAAAACCTTACCAGTATTAACAATGCTACTAGCAAACAGGCATTGTATTCCTGGCATGCTTCAGGAAATGTGTTACATTCCTTCGGTCATCTTATAAATCAATTACAATATTCCAAAAAATAATAATAAATAAATAAATTAATTAATTAATTAATTAAAAAAAATACTTTAAAAAAGAAAATATTTCAGAATAAAACACATTTTGTAACTCAGATTGAAAATGTCATTCCTGGTAGTCAACGTTACCTGAAATACTAAAGCAGATTTGGCTTTGTTTGATAAAATTTGTAGATAAGAAAGTAAAAATAGATATATAGTATTTCACATTCAAAATGCACATCTTGGGATGCTTACTATATGTTAGATCTGTTCCTAATTGCTAAAATGCCTTTAGAAGTGAATGAATAGTTAAGGTTTTACAAATAAAGCTTATTTATAAATCTCATGTAATTTAAACTCATGTAATTTTATACAAATGAATAACTGAAGAATAAATATTTTAAAAATCTCTGAGATTTGAACACTTTTAAACAACTAAGTTACACATTTGACAATATAAAAATGTGAAAAAAATTGGTTCTCTTTTGAGACGTAGTCTCACTATGTAGCTTTGTATAAACTGGAAATCACTATATAGTCTAGGTTGGCCTCAAACTAGCAAGATTCACCCTCTGCCTCTCAAGTGTTTTGGATTGGAATAGTTGCAAGATTCTAGGTATGTTAACATGCCATGAAGACCCAGATTAGTTTTCAATTCTCATCACAGAGGAGATGCACTAATAAATGTATTTTACTTAGAAAAATAAAGTCACCAAACTAAACTTTTCTTGATCCCTTAAATCCTATTAACTTATTTTTCTGCACATATAAGGGAAGAAAACTGACATCTGTTGACTTTAAATAATGAATGTTTGACTTTCAAAAAATTACCATGTGTTAGAATTCATATTTTTTGTAGAAGATCATCTTTATTGAGGTAAATTAAGGAAATATACTGAAAAAGATTATACAGTGTAACATCTAGACTCAAACATTTTCAATTTTGTTTTTATCATTCTATACTATATGTTTTAATGCATGTTGATCCATAGAAGTTATGGATCCATTTTGAAAAATGATAGATAAATAAGAACATAGTGTACTTTACAGATATATTTTATTGTTCATGAGAATTTCCAGAGCTATAAAATATTCTCTCTACATATTCTAAAAACTTATGCAAAATCCCTTCTTTTTTTCAAACTTTTGTTTTTTATTAAGCACATTCCACAGTACAAAGCCATCATAATATCTGTACAATTTAACAGCTCCAATAGCTGTTCAGACACAAATTTACTTCAAACAGATAATTGGCACACATAATTACACGTTAGAATTAGACTATCCCAGTGTTTTAACAAATTAATATTGCAGTAATTTACAGTTGCTCAATTATAGTTAGCAACATAAAAAGTCCAGAGCGCTCTGGGAATTACTTCTCAATCCCCTCGAGCTGGAGTTCCTAGGGGCCAAAGTCCCTTGCTACAATTCAGTAGGCACAATTCAAAGGTCCTGTGCATATTGGAAGACCATGATTTCCCATGAAGCCAGAGGAACTTCTATATTAAACATGCAAAAACAACAGAAAAGTCCAATGGTTCAAAACTCCCCTCCTCCCCCCCGTTCCCTTCTGCTGGGCACTCCTGCCAGGCGGGTGGGTCAGCTGTGAGGTGGAGTGGCCAAAGCTGAGCCTTGTTCACAACCACCGTCCAGTTCCCACACTCTTTATGGACAGAAGCCCATTTTCTTTACGCTATGAGACTCCACCTCTCAGAAACAAAATTAATTTAGAAGCGTGTGAGAATGACATATCAAAAAAGTATAAAAGCAAAGCCAACACAGTAAACATCACCCCCCCCCCAACATACACGCATTGATCCCAGGGTGTTCTACAGCCAAGGACAGGCGGGGCTGAGGCCTTTCCTCTAGTCACAGACTGTACTTCCATGGGAAGAGGCTTCATCAAGGGAGGGCTTGGTCCTCTGAAATGGTACTGACCTTCTTTGATCTTTGGAAACAAATCAAAATCTAATATTGGAAGAGGGAAACCAGTGCCAAGCAGTATCCTGTCCATGCAACACTGGCACTGGGGGCTTTGAGAAGCACCACAATGGGTGACACTGGAGCTCACAGGGACGGGACTCTCACCTGAGGGTGTGCTCCACAGGAGAGCCTTGCCCTCAGCGTTGGGTCTGAAAGCTGACCTGCTCCACGGGCTCCAATTTACCAGCAGCCCCCAACACCCTGCCAACTCAAAGGGAGCCCTGGGGAGTCAACAGGGTCTTCTCACCCTGCTCAGCATTTCTACCAGACTGAAAGAAGCCCAGTTTAGACAGAAAAGCCATTGACTACCAAGAGAGGTGACCACCAGCTTGGGGGTGGGGGCAAAACTAATGAGGAAAATACCAGCAAGACAGAGACTGTGAAGGTACCTGTCCATTGCAAATGCTGTACAACAAAATAAAACATATTAAACTCCTGGCTACATCTTCAAACAAGATTCCCATTAAAATACATACAACACACAACAGCAGGTTTCTAGGCAATCACAGCAACCCTGGAGTCAGTCAGGTTCTTGGGCCTACCTGTGGTTAGGTGTGAACACACTCATTAGGGTCTCAGACACAGGGGTTGGGGAGACAGTTCCAGCAACCTTGAGCTTGAATTGTTATGTACAGTATATCTACATGCGGATACAGTATTTAAATTAGGAGGCAAGCACATGGATAAAGGTGTTACTATACCAAATTATTGGGGGATATTGGGGGAACAGAGAACAGTTAATAAAAGAAAATAGCTATATTATCTGTGGAAAGATAATATAACTGGCTTATTCATTAAATTAAAAGAAACCAGTATAGAAAGTGTAATCCAAAAATACTAAAATAATCCTGGGAGATGTTCCCATTGTCCCACCCATTCCTAACACAAGGCAGAACTCAATAGCGACTCAGAAGGTCTAAAGGGAACACTGGCTTTTGAAGGAAAGCCCTGGACACTCTGGGTAGGTGTTTGGCACCCAATGTTTCACTGAAGAATGCTGTTTTTAGTATCAGACCGAAGTGCAAAGCAATATTAATTAGAGGCCAAGTCTTCTCTTGATGGTCAATTGCTTCTGCAGGACAGACCGCATGTTCCTTTTGTATGAACAGTGTGCATTTGAAGCATTAGAATTTGCACTGACCGGGAGGGAATGAGCTTCATTCAACTTGAAGTGGTGAGCGAATGTGCTCTTCTCCAAATAGAGCCGGGCTGGCGGTGAGAAATGTCGGTGCTTGAAGAGTGAGGCTGCTTTGCATCTACGCAGCGTCTAGAACCAAGTCCAGCCCAGAACTCAGCTATGAATGAACTCCCTTAGGCATGTGGTAGCCATGAAGCCAGTAGTTCAAGACCAGGAAACCCTGTCGGGCTGATGCAGGCTGTTATCTGGAGATGTATGCGTAGGTTCTGGAGGGAGAGCGTGTCTCACTCTGGGCACTGGGAGGCACGTTTAAGAAATCCCAGATCAAAATAGTGTCATCATGGGAGCTGCTGATGATCTGAAACTCATCAAACTTCAGCCAAAACACATGTCCAGAATGTTCTACCAAAGTGCGCAAACACAAAGTGCTCGCTGGGGCTCGAGGGTCAAGAGCAGCTTGCAAGTCTCAGACTTTAATTTTCCCATCATAGGCACCACTGACAATCTTCTTGTTATCAAACTGGATGCATCAGACCAGTTCTTCATTCCCCTCTAGGACTCTTAAACAGGCACCACATTCGATATCCCATAGCCTGATGCTATTATCTGATGATCCTATAACAACCAGCCGGTCCCGATACTGGAGACAGGCAATACCTCTCTTGTGTCCATTGAGAGTACGAACAAATTCACAGGTACTGGTGCTCCAGACTTTAATGGTTCTGTCTCCAGAGGCAGATACTATGTACTTATCATCAAAGTCTACTACATTTACAGCAGCACGGTGGCCAACCAGGACACAGTGTAAAGTGATGCAGAAGCCATTTCCCACACAGCAATGGAACGGTCCTTGGAATAAGTAACCATCAGCCCATTGCTGAAGCACAAGTGCAGTACAGCTTCATTGTGATGGATGAGTGTGTTGAGAACTTCACCAGTGTTCACATCCCAGACTCTAAACAGTCAAGTCTGAAAAACCAGTCACAATGACACGCTCATCATACTGGAGGCAGAGCACAGAACCCATGTGTCCTGTTAGCACTTTCAAACATTCCAGGCTGGTTTTATCCCTTATCTTAATGGAATTGTCTCCTAGGCCACTGATAATCTTTTCATCATCATACTGCAAACAGTAGACATCTTTACTATTTTCAGAGCGACACTGAATCCTCTGCAAGTTGTGTCGTCCACACCACCAGTTAGATTCTATAGTCTCTATATCCTGGATAATCTTTGGGTATAATGATCTATAAAATGAGTTGGGAGGGCCATCTGTAGGTCTGTTTTTAAACAGGTACTGATCCCACCCTCTTCTTTCCGAGAGTCCCTTCCAAAGAGGGTCAGTGCGAACCATTCTCTCAATTAGCTTCTTCCAAAGCATCCCTTCTGAGATCACTCGCTGCCATTCTTTACACACGAGCTCTGCTGGGGCTGGAGAGATAGCCTAGCGGTTAAGAGCACCGACGCTCTTGCAGAGGACCCGGGTTCGATCCCCAGCACCCACATGGCGGCTAAGAACCGTCTGTGACTCCAATTCCAGGAGAACTCCAGTTCCAGGGGAATCTGAGGCCCTCTTCTGACCTCCGTGGCATTGCACGACACGGGTGCACAGACCTGCATGCAAACAATACATTCATACACATACAAAAATAAACACACGAGCTCTGCTGCACACAGAGACCTGGCATCCAGGTAGGAAAGAATGTTTTCTGCTATGTGATCTAAGCCTTGCTCTGGTAAAGTGGTAATGAAGTCCTGCTGTAACATGGCAGCCGAGAACCATATGAAACTCCAATTCACGTAGAACTCCAGTTCCAAGGGAATCCGACACCCTCTTCTGACCTCTGCAGCATTGCACGACACGGGTGCACAAACCTGCATGCAGACAGTACATTGATACACATACAGAAATAAATAAAATTAAAAAAAAAAGAGTTAATATGTCCATGCTGGTAATGACACATTCCTGAAATAAGATGCTCCACAAATTCCACTTGATCTGATTCAGACCAGTGGTCAAAATATTTAATACACAAGTGCTTTACCTTCTGATAGTTTCCCTCTGATGGCCTCTTCCTGGAGACGATCACAGATGAGGTTCCATTACTTATAGGCAAAAGAGTATTTTTCTTTGGGGACTCATCTTCATTTTGATCTTCCATAGTTGTGTTCATGAGCTCGATGGTCTTGTCCTCAATCACCTAGTCGGGCTCTATGGCAGCCCCAGCGGCCCCTCCTCCTCTCCCCCTCAGCAGCGAACTGCCTGGGCAGAGGAGGTGGCGGCGACAGCAGCAGTGGAGGAGGCGGCTCTGGCACCCACTCTAGCTGCCAGCCCGCCTGGGGCCGCAGGCAGTTCTGACACAAAATCCCTTCTTATGAACACATACTAACTTCTTCATTTTCCTAAAGATTATGAGTTAGAGTATTTCTAGGTTTTAATATTATAGCTACTACAAAGAAATACAAGCATATGTATTCTTGCCACTTTTTTTTTTTTGGTCTTTTCGAGACAGGGTCGCCACTTTTATTTGGTCGTATGCTAAAATTACTAAAATTTTAATGGTAACTTTAAGAATTGTTATTACATATTATATACAAAATATTTTTAATTTTATTTATTTATGTGTATGAATGTACTGTCTGCATGCAGGTCTGTGCAACCGTGTCGTGCAATGCCACAGAGGTCATAAGAGGCTGTCAGATTCCCCTGGAACTGGAGTCAAAGATGGTTCTCAGCCATCATGTGGGTACTGGAGATAGAACCTGGGTCCTTTGCAAGAGCAGTCGGTGCTCTTAATGGCTAGGCCATCTCTCCAGCCCCTATATACAAAATATTTGTCTAATATTATACTTCACCATTAGTTGGAGAGAAATGCCTCATGTACATCTTCCTAATACCTACTACTAATTTTTGTTCATCAAATTATTTCAGTTTAATATATATATTAACAGCCGGGCTTGGTGGCACACGCCTTTAATCCTAGCACTCGGGAGGCAGAGGCAGGCGGATTTTTTTTAGTTCAAGCGGGTGCCAGCCCTGGTCTATCGAGTGAGTTCAGGACAGCTGGGGACTTACAGGGAGACCCTGTCTTGAAAAGACAAAAAAAATTAATTATCTATATATATATGATATATATAAATATATATGTTATATATATATAAACTAGTATAGTGTTAAAAATGAAGCTAGAAAAAGGATATTCATATAGCAGATATGCTTCATTAGTAGAATTTAACATTTATCTCTACAATCCATGCTAGTGATGAATATTCTATTTCTCATTTGCCTTAGTTGCCTTGACATAACTTTGTGCAAAATACCTAAGAGGGAAGACTTAATAAATTAAAAGTTCGAGAATGAGCTTTACAATATTGAGATCCTCTGGACAGATGACTTTTAATTAACTTTACAACCAAAATGTTGATTTTTTTAATCTTGTTTATAATGTAGACAACCTCACTGAGCCATGTGTTTCTCCTGTGACCTGGGCATATGACCTTGATATGTCATAATTCTTCCATGATCTCAAGAGCAAGAATGTGTATAAGTTTATCTATTAAGTGCTAAAAGCAGTGATGTCATATTGCAAACAGCGAGAGAAATTAATAACATCTGTTTATGGTATTGTCAATTATTTAATTTCTAGGGACATGAAAGGGTAAAATTCTTTTTGGATAAGACAGTTCTACTTTTTGCTCCGTATTTCATGTTAGATAGACTATTTCAATGAATCAAGAATGAGCCATTCCACAGTTCAGAGAGAATTTCGCAGGTACAGGTTCTCAACAGCTTAAGATTCCTCTTGCCATTAAAATGGATGCTGAGTGCCAGACTATGTTACATTCATGCATAACTATAATGTGGTGTTAAGTAGTAAATGCTGCAGAAAATTATATATTTTAGAAAGCTACTTTAGCATTAGGTTTTCATGTGATATTTCAAAGTTCTTCATTGTTAAATATCCTTGAAAAATTCACTAGTCTGTCTGTGGCTCCACTGGTTGTGGGTTTCAAGATTTGCAAGGTGTGTGGATGGTAAGTGGCTGGGAAAATCCAGCATACCTGATAGTGTGAGTTGATGGAGAGAAAGTTAGGAACTTGTTTGAATATTTTTATTTTAATGGTTATCATTACAGTTTTCTCCCTTATTCTATCACTGCCTTTTCTTACCATATTTCATATGGAAAATTTATATAATTCATATTAAAATTCCTTCTTATGTTTACTGTGTTGTCTGAAACATTAAGAGGAATAATTGTTTCCTTTCTCTCATTCCGCTTGCTTACTCTCTCTCTCTCCCTCTCCCACTCCCTCTCCCTCTCCCTCTCACTCTCATTTTCACTCTTTCTCTCTTAAGACTTTTGAGAAAGGAACTCGCTATGTTGCCTTGATTGCCTTAGAACTCAGAACTTAATCCAGGCTCACCTGAAACTCACTGAGATCTGCTTGTCTCTGCCTCCTGAGTGTTGAGATTAAAGGCATGCGCCACAAGGCCCAACTAGGACTGTTTAATTATTAATATTTATCATGCATCCATTTACTGTTTCCTCACTTGCATATAAAAAATCAAAATGAATTTTAAATTTTCTTTACTTTGTAAGGTCTGAATTGTCCTAAGGTTCTATAACTTCATTGAACAAATACTTAAAATACTCTGATGGATAAAATGTTATTCATATTTTGCAAATGAAGAAACTGAAATATTTAGCTTTATAAATATGACTATATTATTTTGAGACACTAATAGGATATACATGATTATAAAAATTGCTGATGTAAATTTTTGGTTACCCAATATGAAATCCTGAGCAATGATATATGAATATATGGATGCATACAGGTTGTGTATATTTTTCAAAGAATATTAATTCCTTCCATGAGTTACTCTAATGATACTGTAACTTAGTGTTTTGAATTTTTCATTTATTCATTTTCTTATTCTTGACTTTGGAGCTTAATGGCCACTTGTTTAAATCTATTTAGTTGACATAATAAGCCAGTTGACTTGAATTCAAATTTTTCTAAATTCAGTTTCTATGTAAAGAAGTTGATCACATTTTCATATATATATATATGAAAAAAATATATATATATATTTCATATATATGTATATATATGTAGTATTCATATATTTATATAGTATTCATCCAGAAAGAAAAATAAAATTATGACATTTGCACATTTGCAGGAAACAAGAAAGTGAATGTAACCTGAAATTATGGTATTAAGAGAAATAACCCAGATTCAAGAAAGACAACTGCTACATTTTCTCTCTTGTGGGAAAACTTTATTTTAATTTTTATATGTGTCCTTTTGAAAGAAAATTTAAAAATGTATATAGTCTACAAAGTAATTCATTTTCTTTGGAATTTTCATACCTCTTTGTACTGATTCCCTCTCCCAACTGCCTTCCTCTACTCTCACCCTCATCTGTAGTCCCCTTCCCAACCTTCTGCTTTCATGTCACATGTATCCATTTACCTTTTTGTTTCCCCTCTCCAGACTTCCTTAAGACCTTTTATCACCTCACATGGTCCCCTTTCTAGCTTCATGGACTTATACCCACCTCCAACAAACACATTCATGATCACATTTTCTAAAATTGAATTTCAGTGAAAAATTTACCGTAGAAATTTTAGTAATTTGGTTACCATTTACTCAGCAGTTAATTCATATTGTTGGTGTTATTTGATATTTTAACTGCTCAGTTACTTATTTGTTATTGGCATTTGTGCTATTACTTAGTGTTTTCGGAATATCACTTATCCTTTGAAGTGTAGATTTTATTGTTTATTGAATTAAGTATAATTAATTCCAAAATTTTTAATTTTCTTTTATCTCAATGTATATTTTGATTGAATTTAGTGTATTCCCTGGAACTTAATCATATTGGGGGAGAGGGGTTCCCACAGTGAGAGAGGGTCAGAAAACAAAAAATATTCTTATACGAAAAACAGAGGGAAATGTATTAGTTCAAAAGCCTATTGAAAAACTGCACATAAAATATCTCTGAAATTTTACAATATATGATATAATTTTTAAATAGTAAGTATTGCATCAGATATTTTATTATAAGGAATATGATTTTGTGTTCAGTTCACCTACTATAATTTCAACAATAGCTTAAAATTTACTGTTTATTTAGTTTGTTTGCATATATAACACATGTACTTTTATGGATTTTTTTTCTTATTTATAAAGTTTATATTCATTTTTTTGTATTTTTGAGACAGGGTCTCCTTTTATTCCCAGCTGGCCCTGGAGGTCACTATGTAGACCAGCCTGGCCTTGAACTCACAGAGATCTACCTGCCTCTGCCTCCCCAATACTGGGATTAAAGGCTTGTGCCATCACATCCAGAAAAGTTCATATTCTTTAATTTATTATTTAATATTATTTTAAGTACTATTTATCTCACAATTACTAACGTTTTCATTTCTTTAAACACATTAATACCTAGGAAATTATTGATTTCTCTTTTTTTCACAGATGTTAAGGTACTGAGGATTAAGCCGAGGGTTTTATGAAATGCAGATGCTGTTTTAATATATGGGAAATTCTTTATCATGTAAATTAAGGAAGGATCTTAACTTTACATCTCAAAACCTTGAAAATGTTTCCTTTTGGTCTCTGTCAATTGGAATCAAATAATTATTGTGTAAGTTTAGACTATCATTTGGAGCTGGAGAGATGGCTCAGGGCTTTAGAGGACTAACTATTCCTACAGAAGACCTTGGTTCTAGTCCCAGAACCCACATGGCAGCTAACAACATGCTATACCTCCAGTTCCAGGGGATCTGACATCATCTTCTGAACTCCAAGGGCATTGTACTACATGGGTACACTTACACAAATTCAAGTACAACATTCATACACTTAAAATAAGAGTAAATTAATTAAAATAATTTTGACTATATGCTTGTTGCTTCATTCTGAGCAACAGAGATTTCCTAATCAATATTCATCTTTACTGTCATTGTCCCCAAATCTGTATTTTTTTAAAATGAGTTTTGCTTTGATTTCAATGTTTATTTTTAGTGCACAACATGATTTTAAAGAAAGAAATCATTTCTCTTGTTATATTGTTCCTCTGCAACATAAAATCCTTACATTTTATGTCCATTTGATATCTGTCGTATTTTATATAATATGTGACTTCTGTCTAGACTTTCCTCTAGATCCTTTGAAAGTTTTCATAAAATAGACATTTTTTTTTTAATTTTGCACTTTACTAATCTCTTTACTAAATGAAGAACGGATTTGATTCTCTGATTAAATTGGAGAATTACTTTAAATTGTAGATTCTTTTATCTGTCCATCTGTTGCATAACATTAAATTGTTTTAAAATCTCTGTTACTATTGGCCTTTTTATTCTCTGCTCCTCTCTTTTTGAGAATATAGCATCTTGGAATTTACTGAGATTATTTATTTCCCCCAAAATTTCCCCTGATCTTTAAATAGATTAATTTTAATAGTATCCTTTTTTGTGAGATTTTGAAGTTACGTTATCTTTCCTTATATGATAATATTTTCTAAGAGCACCATATTTTATTTTTTCACCATGAAAAGACTTCATCGATGGTGTGAAAATGGTAGTAAATTATCCTAGGTCAGTGTATACATGTTAATTTGTGCGTGTGGATGTGTGTGTGTGTGTGTGTGTGTGTGTGTGCATTGTAGATGCCAGAGCTAAACCACAAGTTTATCCACATTATTCTTTGAAGAAGGATCTCTCACTGAGTGTAGAATTGCCCAGCCTAATAAGCTTGACTATCTGGTGATCAAGCCTCAGTTATCCATCTGTATCTTTGTTACCAGTGCTAGATTTACAGGTGTGTACTATTTCACCTGGCATTTCTCATGATTTCTGTGAATCTGATCTCATACCCTCATGCATTCCATGCAAATACTTTACTAATTAAAACATATCCCCAAACCTTTTTATTTTTAATTTTACTTGAAAATTAACATAATTAAGAGCCTATAGTTATGGTGAACATTTTTGATGGTTATTTTATTGTGAGATAATTTAATTGAATTAACTTACAACTTCTTCATCTTATATACATATTTTCTTGTGAAAGATTTGAAGTATATTTCATGAGAAATTTTGAAATATACACAAATACATTTATTATGATCTTTGCTCCATAAAATAGGTTATTAGCTCTTTCAATCTTATTTGAATATATATGTGTGTGTGTGTGTGTGTGTGTGTGTGTGTGTGTGTGTGTGTGTCTTTTTGAGTTAGGGTCTCCCTGCAGCCCCAGCTGTCCTAGAACTCACTATGTAGACCAGGCTGGCCTTGAGCTCACAGAGATCCACCTGTCTCTGCCTCCAGAGTGCTAGGATTACAGGCATTGTGCCACCATGCCTGGTCGTATTTGAAATTTGTATATATATGTTTGTTGCTGTTTCATTTTATGATTGATCTGTATGAAGCACATGCACACAATCCATTGCTAATTTCCATCATGCATTCCCCAAAGTATTACACCATTCCTGTGCTAAGATAAAATCCCATCTAATTTCTGGGTCAAACCCTGGTGTCATATATGGAAGACTATTCTTATACCTCCCCTGTATTCATGTTTAATAGGTCTCTTCTAATCTAGGACAACACAGCTTTACTCTTTATTAGTATGCCTCCCAAAGTGTTACAGAACTACTGTGTGTCTTGCATAAAATTTTCTCAGAAACTAATTTCCAAAAATTCCTTTAGGTTCTAGACAGTTTATCTGTTTCATTATATTTTATTTGGTGTTTAGAATATATTTTTACTAATGCTTTGAGAATTTTGTAGATTTGTATTCCTTTTCATATTTACTTCCCACTCCTCCCCTTATCCCCCTTTTTTTTTTCCACCCGTACACTCTCACTCCCTCCAATTTCAGGTCCTCTTTTATTTGCTTTTGTTATTCACTAAATTCAATTACCCATATATGTATAGCTGTGAGACCTTCAACTGCAGCATTTTTAACATACCAAAGCCCATATGCTTAAAAAAATTGGCTCTACCTCTTCCAGAAGCCAGCAACTTTCTACAGGGCTTGTGAGTCCCACCATCCTCTAAGCTGGAATATGGCTGTCTATTACATGTGTATGTTTTCTATAACCAACCACAGATTCTGTAATTTCATTAGTGCAGCAGTTCTGGGATGTCTAAAAGACATTGTTTGGTTTGGTTTTAACAGACTTCTGGCTCTTTCAATATCACCACCTCCTCTCCCTCAGTGTTCTCTAAGCCTTGTGGAAGGTGTCATATAGATGTCCCTTTTAGAGTAGAGCACTCCACAGATACATCTCTTATACTTTGACCATTTGTGCTTTCTGCATTAACAGTGGTCCAGTGCATTAAGCATCTTTTCTGATGACTACTGAGAACTAGTTTATTTAATCTATGGGACTAGAGATCTATATTTAGATAGTAGTTTGACACTATGACCATTCAGCAAAATAAGAATAGTAGGTTCATGTCTGGGGCAAATAATCTCCCAGACCATGTATGTATGAAAAGTTTGTCCATTACAAAGCCAAGTTTTTCCCTGTAAAGTGGACTTTAATCTAATCAGAAAGTAGTTCCTTCTTTTTGAAGGTTCCATGACAATCTTGATCACAAACTAAAACTAAGTAATCCACACCTGACCTGCAATACACACACACACACACACACACACACAATATATAATATATATATAGTATATAATAGATAATATATATAATACGTAGTATTCTTCATTGAACTAAGTGGGGGTAAATGTCTGTAATTCCAAGGCACATATTTTGCAGATAAAGATGTTCAGAAAGGTCTAGAGATTCTAGGACAGTATATTAGGATTACCCACATCGTGTTTGAAAAGTGCTTAGGTGGTACACTTAAATATTTGCAGGCAAAAAAATTCGATTAACTATTTAGCTAAACATATTAATTTGCTTGGATTATAGCACACTTTTACTGTAGCATAAAACACATATAATGTTCTATATTTTTCTTTTGTTTTTCTATATCAAACACCCTTGTGTTCCGTCATTATATGAGTGCTAGGGATTTTGTAGATTTAGGAAAAGTTTTCCAAATAGTTTCATCACTGAATATTGATAAGAACAATAGGTTGATACCTAACAGAAAATCAATAGATGATTATAAATATCTCAGTAAATTACCACTGCCACTAGTAAATTAAAATATCTGTCACTGCTTTAACATTTTATCTACAATAAATCCAATTAATCAATATATACAGCAAAGTTCACTTTTTTTATTGATGCTTTGTGCTATTCTCATTACATCATTTTCCAATTCTGGATTCAGGGCCTCCTATTTCCACTTTACCATCCCCCATTCCACCCCACCCATCCCAGATCATGCATTCTGCCATAACTGTCCTGCATCTTTCACTCAGTTTTTTTCATTTTTTAACAATAAGTGATAATTTATGAATACAAGCATCCTTCATGCAAAACCAACTTGCAAGCAGTTGTGTCCAAACCCACACAGCCCCTTGGTCCCACCATTCAGCGGGGGGGGGGGGTGTTGTATGTTCAATCAAGTTGATCAAATAAAATTCACTTTCTTATTCAAAATGTATATCCATGTTTTTCCTCTTCATAGTAAAATGGAATTATTTTTCTTTTTTTTTCAGAGAAAGAGAGAGAGAGAGAGAGAGAGAGAGAGAGAGAGTAAAATGGATTTTTTCATCAAATCAAAAGCCAAGGTACAAAACTATAATAAAATTGAAAGTGGTTATTGTTTCTTTTTCAGATTGCTTCTTTTCTCTTGTTCCATTACTTTTGAAGAAAATGCCATATGCTGTAAAGTTTAATGGGATGGCAAAATGGCTTGAATACAAATCGTTCTGCATTACTTAGAAAATACATCATTTGGTGATGGAGCTTCCCTGAAATATCATTGGAAAGTGTTTTTTCTATATTTACTGGAAATACTAATTTAAATTGGACCACATTTCTCACCAGGGTGCAGATATGATTTTCCTCCAGAACAGTTATGAAAGTATATTGTTTCAGGCTATTTATTCAAGTAGATAGAATAAAGGACAATTCCCCAATGAGAGTGAATCTGTTACATAATGATGTCATAAAACATTAACTTAACAGTAGGAAGTAGCACTTATGAGCCACTCTAACTTCTATTCTTTGGGGCTTAATTTTACAGCTATAATGGATCCAACATTTTCTTTATTGAGTCAGAAATTATATTTGCCTTCAAAATTAGCAATCTTTGACTAGCACCAATAAATGTTCACGTAGATCACAAATACATGAAATCCATATCTAGCCTAATTTTAATTAAAATCACCTAAGATAATGTCCAAATAGGTCTTTATTTACAGAGTTTGTATTACACTTATATTTCCTCAGAATGTCAAGTCGTATTGTAAAATATGACAAATAAACTAAATGAGAAATACCATCTTTATATTCCTTCTTAATTTCTCATTGCACTGGTGTATATCATGATAAAGGTAATAGCTTTCTCTAACTCAGTGAGATAATGCCCTGTTATTATAGTGTTTTCACAGTTGAATATAGCACAAATGGGTTGTTTTATATATATATATATAT
Source organism: Rhizomys pruinosus (assembly GCA_009823505.1). Lineage (NCBI taxonomy): Eukaryota > Metazoa > Chordata > Mammalia > Rodentia > Spalacidae > Rhizomys > Rhizomys pruinosus. The sequence continues at coordinate 265,201 of VZQC01004730.1, forward strand.
NATATATATATATATCAGCTTTAGGTGAGAGCATACACTCCCTTTGGCCCTGAATTTCAGTATTAGGATTTATGTCTACAAACTAAATTTGTGTGATGGAATACCCCAAATTTCTAATGTCTAAGCACTATAAGAGAAAGCACATATTATTAAAAGTTACTATATAATAGTGCCAATTTCATTTCTAAAATGCTTAGATATAAAATTTATTGTTATAGTACTTCACTGTTTCTCACAGTGACTCACACTTCATTAATGAAATTCACAGTCACCATCTCAGCTGATTACTTATTTTATTTAATTCATAGTATTATAGTTTTAGTGACTTTTTAATTATCTGATTCTTTTGAAAAAGAAACATACATAGTGTCATCTGTCTAACAGATCTTCAAATACATTATTAATTTACTCCTTAGATTATTAGAGACACAGTTTATTTTATTGTAACTGTTCTCATGAGTCACATTTTCACAATTTGATATATTTTCAGAATGTATTTCATATTTTCAATTTCTCTGAAACTATAATATTATTTTAATGTTGATTAATATAGACATTTTTAGACAGGGAATATGTTCAGTAATGTAAATGTACAGCTTTTCCAAATGGATGCAAATATTCAGTTAATTAACAAAAAGTATGTATTTAATTTCTGAAAACTAGTTTTTTTTTAATTTTATTTATTTCTGTATGTGTATGAATGTACTGTCTGCATGCAAGTTTGTGCACCTGTGTCGTGCAATAACGCGGAGGTCAGAAGAGGGTCTCAGATTCCCCTGGAACAGGAGTTCTCCTGGAATTGGAGTTTCAGATAGCTCTAGCCCGCCATGTGGGTGCTGGGGGTCAAACCTGGGTCCTCTGCAAGAGCGTTGGCGCTCCTAACTGCTAGGCCATCTCTCCAGCCCCCAAAACTAGTTTTTATTATATTTGTTGTCCTTTAAATTAAACTTTATTTAGAAAATTACCCATTTATGGTATTACATTGTCATCACATTGATAAACATGTGTTGGAATCTATGCTTCTTTAACGAATATAAAATTACCTAAACCTGGGCTAGAGAGATGACCTAGCGGTTAAGAGCATGGACTATTCTTGCAGAGGACCCAGGTTCTATACCCAGCACTCATGGCCGCTGAGAACCTTCTTTAACTCCAGTTCCAGGAGAATCCGACACCCTCTTCTGACCTCCGTGGCACTGCACGTCACGGATGCACAAACCTGCATGCAGACAGTACATTCATACACATACAAAATAAATTTAAAAATAAAAAAATACATAAACCTATATATACTCCCAATTTCCAGCTCATCAGAAATATAGGTAGTAGAGAACAAGTTGCATAGTCCTACTGACCATGACCTGACTAGTAAAATAAATTTCTTAAGGGGAATATATATTGAACTAAAAAATTATGTCTGAAGTACAAAAAACATCAATAAACATATTATATTAAAGAAGGAAAAGAAAAGAAAACAATAAAAAACACACCGTTCATGAGTATGTATTTCATTTATTTTAATGTGAACAGAAATATTAGAAACATTTGAGAAAAATTCTCACTAACTTGTATTCATTTCATGCCAAAAGTAGTGTCTTATTTTGAAAATCCTGACACTATAGAACTATAGGGTTAATTAGTAAGTTGTGTTAGGGCAAACATACAAGTTGAAACACCACAGTTCTGGATGGATCTCTTATCATGTAATTGGTTTATATAAACAGAATTCATCAGTTTGTATGCAGGAATGGTTGCTTTCCTTAGAATTGAGATGGAGTCAAAATCAAAGAGATACTGTTATCCATTCAAGCTGCAATCCCCTGAATCTGACAAGGAATCCCACAATATTGCTCTCAAGTCACAAAAAGGACTCAGTAAGAGTAAACAGTCTCCTTATCTAGTATCTCAAATGACTACTAAAATGAATGGCACTACCAATGCAAAGGTGCCTTCATTAATTTGGAAAAATCGCATGGCAAAGCAGGGAAGAAATAGCAAAGAAGCTTATGTACTATCTCTGTCACTAACTCCTTCTTGAAAAAAAGTATCTTATCCTCTTTTCCTCACTTTCTATTAAATTAGTTTGAAAATAGTGCCTAATTTGCTGAACAGCTATGAGGATTCTCAAGTTGATACTAATTATATAGCTCTGAGAATAGCATTTAGCTCATGGAATAAACTGTTAGGAACTCCTAAAACCTTTCAAATCACAAAGTTATGTTACTGAGAATGAATATTTTATAGATGTCAAAAGCCATAAAGCCAAAGTCCACCATAAACAAGTAGAGAATTAAAGATGGAAGAGATTTCAACAACTTTGACTCAGTGGCTTGCAAAGTGCTTTCATGCAACTTAATCCTGTTATCACAATACATTTCTGCGGACTATTTACAAAATAGATAATATTTGATCATGCACTATAGACCACTGTAATTTATTCTAACATCTAATTGAAACATTGTTCCTTTCAAGGAATGCCTCCTCAGGGATTCCTCAACTATACTAACTTGACACCTCTGCTAAACTCCACTTATGCTGCCTTTCTATGACTGTGACATTTGAATTCCATGAATCAGCGAGGTCTTATTAGTTTTGTCTCTCTGTATTTGCCTCAACTCATTTAACATAAGGATCACCAGTTTCAACCATATTGCTAAAAATGATATGTTTTACAAATTTTTAAGTCTGAATTGTATTCTATTGCAAATATATGTCATATGTTTAAATATATGCAATATGTTTAATTCACTGAGATTTCCATTGAGTGTTTCTAGTATCTCACTTTTGTGCCTAATGCTACATTTACAGTGACTGGGTTGATAATAATATATTGTGCAATACATTGTTTAAAGGGTGTGTTGCAAATGTTCTTATGAGAAAGAAACGATAAATATCTAAAGTGAAATCTTACTAATTATCTTGATTTGATTGTTTATACTCCACACACATGCAAAATGTTATAGTGTACCCTGTAATTACACACAATTAAATCTTGTCAGTTAAACTGAAAATATATATATTTTAATATTGCTTTTTAAAATTTCTGCGAATTGAACTCAGTGCCTTGTGCATGGGGAGCAAGTGCTCTACCAATGATATGATTTCAACAGTAAAGACCTGATTGCATTTAAAAAGAAAAGAAGAAATTTATAGACAGATTTTCCCCCCGACTAAAAGATGTTATCTGAATAAATATCTTGACAGGAACATGAATAGCCAATTTAGATCCATTCTGGCTTGGTGACTGAGAAAAATACAATAATTTAGTAATGCAATTTAAATTCCTTCTATCTGAAGTCGTTTTAGTTATAGCTACTTTCTTTGGTTTTGGTTTCCATGGAATATCATTTTACATTTGCACATTTAACCATATGCATGTATTTATACTTGAAGTGATGGTCTTGGAGGTTGCTTATAGGCTGCTTATCAATGTTTATATATATATATATATAATATATATATAATATATATATCTATGTATATATGTAAATATACATATGCCTCTATATCCATTTACTCACTGATTGTTTTGAACAACCCCATAGCAACTGAATCAATCCAAATAACTATTGCCATATGGACCATTTGATAAAATTCTCCTTTTCTTTGTCCTCTGAACTCTTTTATGCAAGTAACTTACAGTTTGTCAAGGGAAAATACGTCTCCCAAATTTTAGAATTTAAGTTATTGTACAAATACTTGCCTATTTTTTCTTAGAGAATAATTAGTCTCTTTGTTGGCAGCAATCAATGTGTTTTTCATTTATTTTATTTAGCCCATATCGAATTTCAACCAATATCTTGGGATAACTATATTAATGCAATGCACAAACTTAATGTCTTGTGCTAATACATGCAAGGATCTGCTTTGTGCCCTTTTTCTAACAAAACAAATACAAAACAAGCACAAGAGTTTGAATAAGCCCTCTATTTCCATGGCAACCAAGAAAAGCACAAGTCATACAAGATCACAATGTCAAAGAGAAGAAAGGCAAACATATAAAGGATTTGAATTAGTAAATATTAATTCTGAAAATAACTAAAAGGAAAGTATAACCATATTTCTTCATTGTGTTTGTCTTTGTCTGTTTAAAATTTTTTAGATGCAACACAGAAGTCCATTTCATTCTTCAAGTTAATAAAACACAATGTAATTTCAAATATTTATCCTGAGCATCTGGTTGGGGGTATTTAAACTACAATAACTGTTGCTTAGAGAACTTTATGTAGGAGACAGATGAATTTTCCAACATAACATTAATGTATTATTATTATTATTATTATTATTATTAAAGATGTGGCTAGCTAATGTGAATAGACTTAAAGAATCTCTTATGATAATTTTAAGGAGTACTTTATTANGACAGGGTCTCCCTGTAGCTCCAGCTGTCCTGGAACTCACTCTGTAGACCAGGCTGGCTTTGAACTCAAAAAGATCCACCTGCCTCTGCCTCCCAAGTGCTAGGATTAAAGGCGTGCGCCACCAAGCCCGGCTAAGTGTTCTCCACACTGCTTTCCATAGTGGTTGTACAAGCTTACATTCCCACCAGCAGTGGATGAGTGTTCCCTGTTCCCCCACAACCTCTCCAGAATCTGTTGTCTTTTGCTTTCTTGATCTTAGCTAGCTTGGAGTGAGATTATATATGAGAGTGGTTTTGGGACATAGTCTTCAATTTATATTTAGAGTAGCTATTCATAAATAATAAATAAAACTGGAATTTGTTAATTACTTTCAGTTTGCTTTAGCATATTTTTGTTTATTTATTACTCTTTTGTTATGTTTACTTGTGTTTGTACAGTTTCCTGTACTGGTATATGTTGATCCCTTTTAATTTTCTTATATTCATATAATTTTATTTTTTGGTTATCATCAAGTGAATAAAAACATCTACAATTATAACTTGTAGTGTTATGATAACAAACCTTGTATTTGATCTACACTGTTTTCTGAGTTGGTTTTACATGGACAAATAACAGGTACAGTAATGTCATTTTTTTGTACATACATATAATATAACTTGATCTATTACCCTGCCAATTACATTTGTGTTTGGTTTCTTCATTTTCTTTTTTTTTAATTGTTATTTATTTTGTATGTGTATGAATGTACGGTCTGTATGCAGGTTTGTGCACCCGTGTCGTGCAATGCTGTGGAGGTCAGAAGAGGGTGTCAGATTCCCCTGGAACTGGAGTTAAAGATGATTCTCAGCCGCCATGTGGGTGCTGGGGATTGAACCCAGGTCCTCTGCAAGAGCAGTCGGAGCTCTTAAACACTAGGCTATCTCTTCAGCTCAGAATTCATCATTTTCTTAATAGTACTCTTTAGCATTCATGATTCATTTTCTTGATTACATATATGAAGAAAATGTGTAATTTTATTTTCAGTTTTGCCTATTTCATATGAAATTCAGTGGAACATATTTTCTTTGTACATGAGATGATTTATTTTCTTGTTGTCCATACTTTTCCTTTATATACACATAACACATTTTGTTTACCTCTTTACTAATGTACACATACGGGGATACTATAGTTTGTGACTGATTAACAGTGACACACACACACATACACACACACACACACACACACACACCATATATATATATAGTATATATATATATAGTTAGATATATATATATGCAGATGCGACTGCTGCTGAGAGTTATTCTCAAATCAACTGTGCTGCCTGGAAGAGACAAAGACCAGCATATCTGCCCAGAAGAGGCTCAGACTAATTAAACTAGCTAGAAAAGACACTCTCTCCAACAATTGAGCCATCCCCAAGTTGTGTAGTGAGCTCCATGATTCCGACTTTCATGAGGCATCACTAATGCTGGGATGGGCTTTTCATGATACAGTTGTCCTTGTATCATATACACTCTAGTGGCACCATTTTACACATATTCAAGTTAGCAACACAAAATTCATCGTTCATGAAGTTGGCCTCTGGTGATATCTGTATTTTGGTCTGAAATTTCCTCTTTGGAGTCAGTAGAGGTTTATCCATGTTCTCCCCAGAAATACCATCACATAACAATATCTGGCAGCACATCAACATTCAAATAAGCGTATTCAAAAATGTTTAACAAAATTTAAACAACTCAGTTAAAACTTGGGAACTATAGAACTGCAAAGAAATTTCTCCAAAGATGAGCTGTTAATTGCTAGGAAACATGTTATAAATACTTTAATATTCTTATCCATAAGGGAAATTTAAGCTACATTAAAATACAGATCTCTACCCAGTCAGAAAGGCTAACATCAGGAGTAAAAATGACAGCAAATGTTGATGTCAGTGTGAGAAAGGTGAACCCTTATACTCTTTGGGTAGTAGCAGAAACTAATTCATCCACTTAAGGAAATATTTAGGAAAAATTGCAAGTACCTAGAAATTTAACATCAATATCTCCCAATTATAGCACTACTTAACACAGACTGAAAGACTGTATATATTACTACATAGATACTTGCACATTCATGTTCACTGCCTCTCTAGTCACAAAACCTATGAAATGAAACCAACCTAGAGCTCTATCAACTGATGTATGGGTAATGAAAATGAATACAGTGTATATAATGGAATATTAGCTATAAAGACAAAATTGTGAAACTAGGTAGTAAATGGATAAAACTGGAAAATTTTATACTGAGTTTGTCCATCCAGGCAGCACCAAAAGATAAACACAACATGGTACATAATCTCTTTCATATGTGGTACCTAAATTAAAATGTGTTCTTTTCCGTGATTAACCTGGAGTAACATGCAAGCTAGGAAAGTAGATATGGGCTACTCATGTGGGAATGCATTTAAGATTGTGAAAGAGTAGATTACAGATAAAAATAAACATAAATGAAAAGTGGGGTAATAGTGGCACAGAAGGACTCAGGTTGATGGTGGAATATGGGAATGGGGAAATAAAAGGCCACATAAAATCTTAACCAACTAGGTTAATTATACATGAAGAAGCCAATTGGTAATCTATGATCTTGCAACCAAAATAAAACATATTAAAAGGAAGGGTGAGAAAACACATGGTATATGAAATAACAGCATTAGAGAAAATACTAAAGGTTTAAGTAGGATGCGGACAATGGGTGGGGAAAAGGGAAGAGAAACCTGTAAGTTTATCCCAAATAAGTAATTCTGAAAAGACTTATGAAATACTATTATCGTCTAAGCTAGTTAAAAAGTAATTAAAAAAAGGTCTTTGAATAGAGGTACCACAAAGTAAGAGAATACTGCTACTCTCAGAAATTATGGTTTATTAAATGAAAACCTTAGGGCTAAGCATGGATTAACTTCATATGAGATATTTGTCAGGCACCCCAAATTAAGACAAACCATCACCTGTCTGTTGGTTGTACATCATTACTGGATAAGAACATAATTCTTATTTCTAAAGACAGCACACTCTGGTTGCAATACACAGAAAGATAAATCCTGCACTGATCAGGAAACCCACTGAAGGCTAGCTTTCACAGTGTTAGAAAGATTGCTAGGGGAGAAATGAAAGCAAGAGTTGTACCCAGCACAGAAGCCTGTGCTGGAATCCTGATCTGCCAGGACAGATGTGCACACAGGTGCAATAGTGGCAAGAATTTTCATGGTGGTAACTAACTCCTCTCTGAACTGAAACCAAGGCCTGCATCTCAGGAGATAATTTATGACTGCTACTGGAGACAAAATAAAACAATAGTTATTGAAGTCATGACTTAGGAAACTATGAATTAATGTTATTCTAAATTTGCGATACTATCAATTTGGTCAGAGGAGCTTCTTATCATAGCGAATAGTAGTTAATGAAGAAACCAGCTGCTATTCAAGGTACTGAAAATAAATGGTTATGATTATTCAGATATTGGTGAGATAGTTATGTCAGCCCCCACCCGACTCAGGAAAAATAAATGAAGATGGATCAGAAAGAATGTAATAGCTGGAGGATACCAAGGAGTACACTGAAAGGCTGTCTACACAAGACAACATAGCTCTTGCACACATGAACTTACAGAAGCTGTGACAGCCTATACAAGACCTTTATAAGATAAAGCAAGTTAAAAATTCCATCACAGATGTTGGAGGGACTACCAAGGCCTTAAACTTAATTGAGGTGCTATCACAGTTGATGGCTTTCTACAAAAGGGAGAATCATTCTTCTGTGAGGGAGTGGCTGCTGGTAGATTCCCCATTGTCGACTTCCATTGGAATATGTGCATTATTAACTGAAACCAGAAGGTTATAAAAACATATATAAGTATATAATAAAATGGAAGATATGATATTAACAGCCAAATGTGATGGGGCACCACTATCGAGAGAAAGCTGGAGATGGGGATTGAGGAGTGGATATGACCAAAATTCTTTGAATAAATGTAAGACATTTTCAAATAATATGTATATATGTATATAATATGTGTGTTGATGTGATGGAGAGTTTTAATAGTCAAATTGACACCATTTAGAATAACCTGGGATGGGAGTCTCAATGGGAGATTGTGTAGATTCGGTTGCTTGTGGACATACCTGAAGGAGATTTTCATTTTTTGTATTTTAGATCATAGAGTACATTTTATAATCACATGAGAGTAAGTCAGAATTCAAAAATTGAAGAAAAGCTGGGGGTGTCAACCTCCTGGTGGCTAGCAGTGCCCTTTCTATAGTCAGCTTTTCTTAAGCTAAATTTTATTGAGTGTATTTCATACAACAGTTCTTAATCATATTTAGACTCATTCCCCCATCCATGCCCACCCCTTACATCCCTCCACCCCTCACCAGAGCTCATGGATTCTGTCATACATGTTAAGTCCTGTCTTGCATCTTTTTCTCAGTCTTTTATAACCTTTTCAATGCACAAGTTTACTGTTTTGGTTAGTTCTTTGAATAGGTTTTTCTCTTTTTTGTTCCCTTTAATTTTATATTATTCCAAAATATGCATATATACACTCCACACATAAATCAAAAGTACAAATTCTAAAAATAAACTATAGGTTAATTCCTAAGCACATTTAGAGATTGACATTTTAACAGTAAAGTTGCATGCAGGTAAAAAGATGTGTAACTTTACATTCTTTTTTTTTTAGAATATGAATACATCTCTTCCATCCATATATGGTAATTAAAATGTATAAATACAAGTGGCAGGACAATTCTAGAGCCCATTAAAAGATTCACATTGGAATAGCACAGTTGTTTTCAGATTCTTAATTAAATACATTGAGATGGGAAGAATAGCCTACAGTTAGTCACACAATACTCTAGGCATTGGATTTTTTATAAGAATGGAGAAAGCAAGCTGAGCACATGCAGGCCTTCATTGTTCCCTCTCTCCTCTTGACTATGAATGTAATATAATTAAGTTCTAGAAGTAGCTTCTGCTTTGACTTCCCCACAATGATGGAATATAACATGGAATTGCAACCTAAAATAAACTTTTTCTTGCCCGGTGTGGTGGCGCATGCCTTTAATCCCAGCACTTGGGAGGCGAGGCAGGCAGATCTCTGTGAGTTCAAGTCCAGCCTGGTCTACAGAGTGAGCTCCAGGTCAGCTGGGACTAAAAATCATTTTCTCCCCTGAACAAACTTTATTCTGAAATTCTGAATTTTTCATCAAGTAGTTCTAATATGTCCAGTTTCTTATGCTAAATAATTGGTACTCTTTTATTTCCTTTGCTGATAATGTATTTCACAAATGTTCATGGTCATTGTAAAAACATGTTAGCTGTCTATACACTTGAAGTACTAGATATTTAGTACAGTATTTGCTGAAGTTGTCATGTTACTGATTTCACATGTCACTATTTCTGTTTTTATAAAAGATAATTTGGGGGGTTGGAGAGATAGCCTAGTAGTTAAGAGTACCGACTGCTCTTGTAGAGGACATGAGTTTGATCCTCAGCATCTACATGGCGGCTAAGAACAGTCTGTAACTCCAGTTCTGGGAGAACTCCAGTTCCAGGGGAATCTGAGACCCTCTTCTGACCTCCGTGGCATTGCACGACACGGGTGTACAACCCTACATGCAGACAGTACATTCATACACATACAAAAATAAATAAAATAAAAAAAGACATTCTGTTATTTGCATTTTTCCCCTAATCTAAAAGCATTAAATAATAAAAAACTTATTCAGACTTATTGGACATTCTAGGGTCTCTTTTTGCACTTAATAGCCCAGTAAATAATAGTTTATTTTATGGTAGCTTTTTTAATTAGATTTTTAGTATATATGAGGCAATTTCTACTGATTTTTGAAGAATCTATTATATTAATAATACATGCTATATACTAGTATCTACTTTTGAGTTAAATATTTTACTCATAAAGATTAATTATATTTTTTTTCTGAATTTCAAAAAAAGAATATTTAAAATGAATATTGTCAGCTCTGTTAAGATGTGTGTAAAGAAATCCCTGGTAATATTTTAAGCCTCACTTGATAAAACGAAAGGAAGAAAATAGTTCTACATTTTAGAATATTTTGATAAATGCTTCTTTCTTTAAAACTACTTTGTACTCTGTTTTATTAATGATTAATTTTATTAAAGGTTTGAATGAATGTCAATAAGAGGAATGCCACAATAAAAGCTTGTCAACTGCTGCATATAATCATCACTGAATTTCTGGCACATAAGAATGCCATGAAATATAAAAATGCAGATCCCAGGGCTTTTAGGTTTTTAATATTTTAATTCATTCTAGAATTTCATACAGCATAGCTTGATCATATTCAGAACTCCTCCATACTCTCCACTAACACCTTAATATTCCTCCTAACTTCATCTCATTATTATTTATCTTATATTTAAAGTCATATTAATTCTAATATGTGTTTTCTAAATGTTCTTTTGTATTGGTCTATCTACTGGAATCTGGTAAACACATAAGGTTTCACACCAGTCTGGAAATAGACTCTCTTTTTCTCCAGTATCCATCAGTTGCCAATTGGTGCTCAGCTTGGGGTGGGACTTCCTGCCTGCCTCCCAATCCATGCTGGGCCTCTATTATCTTAGATCTGCACAGGATTTGTGCATGTTGAGATAAGAACTGTGGCTTCATATGTACATCTACAACACAGATTCCTTGTATTTATCTACTAGCTCTCACTAATACAATCTTTCTGTTCCCTCTTCTGAAATGGTCCCCAAGTGTTGGCAGGAGAGGATTTACATTCGTGTACCATTGTGTGTTGAGTATTGCTCAATTTCTTACTTTCTCTACACTGACCACTTGTTAGTGTCTGTATTAGTCATCATCTGTGGCAAGAAGTTTCTCCGGTAAGAGTTGAGAAATGTACAAATTTATGGGTATAAGAGTAAACATTATGAGTTAGTTTAATGTTGCTATTTCATCTTAACAGAATGATAGTAGAAGGTTTACCCTTATTCCCTCTGACTTGTGACCTGTCTAGCCACAAATTCATCTTGATTACAGTATCACCTACAGACTCCAATTTGTGAAGTTGGCCTTAAATCAAATTAGACCTGGTTGGTTATTTCCATGACATTCACGCTAACACCAGTGGGTATTCTTTGCCAAGCTAGCTCTTACTGTGACTCATGTTCACAGATGTGTAAGGTTAATAATTGTCATTCTCTACCAATGTTATGCAAAGGACCTCCTAGTATTATAAAATGTAGTAAGCAGAGATGAAATTTTGTTTTGTGGCTCAGGTATGTAGAATTATTAGCAATAAGGTCTCACTGAAAATTTCTGTTTTGGAACTAAGGGTCATGGTACTATCCAATATTGCCTGAAGTTCTATGTGAAATCAAAACTTGGGCCCTCATGAACCTAAGGGGCTTACATACAGGAAAGGAAATTATCATTTGAATGAAGAAGGAACCAACACAAAGGGAAAAGTTTTAACCATCTATATGCCTGACAGAGAGCTACTATGTGAAATATACAAATAACAAAAAAAAACCTCAAGATTGATAAACATCTAAATTAAAATCAGAGTCAATGAACTGAACAGGGAGTTCTCAACAGATGAAATGTAACGGTTGTGAAATATTTTTAAGTGTTGAATAAAAGTTCTCAGTGTGAATGAGGAAACCCACTGGCTGCAGGCATCAAGGCCAGGGTGCATTGGTTCCCAAGAGACTGTGTATGCAGCACCATATGAGAATGCTTATTAGAGGTGATTCATAATTTCCTAAACTTAGTTGCTTCTATATTAGTTCCAAAATTATGAACTCAGAATTTCTTAAGTAAGAAAGGACATAGCTAGAGAACAAAGATTTTGGTGGCACTGATTCAGGCTCCAGACCCATAGTAGAGACCACTGAGGCTTTTGGTTCTAGGAGCAAGGACTTAAATTATAACTCTGATAAGATGATGTCTCATCACTTGTTCACCCTTGACATGGCAGAAGATGCAAAACCAGCAGAAACCAAGGAAACTACCTGAACCCTCCACAATGGGAATGAAAATAGTTTGGTCTGACCCACATCACCCTGGCCTGGCTGCCTGCTCCCCACAACCCTAGGGTGATGAGGCACCAGCCTCCTGGCCCCCAATATTGGACAGCGGGGCAAATTGATGGGAACATCCAGAGTTGGTTGCATCCAATCCACCATGCTTAACCTTGTGCTCCTCTTCCAGGTAATGGACCTGTGAAAGGGCAGTGCGCAGTACACCCATTGTCAGCCCAGATGCCATAATCACCATCCAGTGCTTGTCAGGAATATACTGCTGGTCTCAGTAAGAACCTCAGAATTCAACAGATTTCATAAAAATAATGTAGAGAACACTGATATAGAGCTGTAGTGTGAGACTGCCACTAAGAAAACCTTGACTCAGAGGCCAGTGAACTCCCTGTTACCTGCTGTGAGGATCATCAATCTTCTGCTTTTACCCACAGTAAAATTCTATTGTGAATCAAATTGTTGGAGAACCACTCGGACCACTGTGGGGTGACTTGCTAAGTGAGGTGCTGAAACAGCTAATATATAATTGCATGTACTCTTGCTGTAAGTAATGGAATTTGATGAGGAAGAACAAGCATTTCTGGTGACTAACGTAGAGAGAAATCCCTACAAGACATTCCTTTTTTTTTTCTAGATAACTTATTTATTTTACTTATATGTATATGTATATACGTATATACATTGGATCACTTTGAACTGGAGTGACAGGCCGTTGCGAGCCTTCCGATGTGGGTGCTCAGAACTGAACCTGGTTCCCCTGAAAGAACATCAAGTGCTGCTACCCAGGGTCCTTTCCTCAAAAATAAAAGTAAGTTTAAAAATAAAAACTAAAATCAATTTGTAAAGTTAAATTAGGAGGAGGAAAAATTCATCAGGAGGATTTCACACTGCTATTAACCTGAAAATTTGTTTTTATTAAAAAGCATACAATAACATGGTTCTTATGCTTGGCTAAACATTTTGTAAATGGGAAACAGTTATAACTAGATATAAAAATGTATAAAAATAGCAAAGTGGAAGTTTACTTCCCCTTCAATAAAAATCTACTAAAAAAGTTTCCTACATATAAAAACATAACAAGTGAGAGTCAAAACTGCCTACACATGCAGTTTTAAGAACAAGTACAGGTGCACAACCTTGTGCAAATCAATGGGTCAAATTAGGTGATCCAAGAGTGAAAAACTGTGTCTAACACATTTCAGTTTGATTAGTATCTTATATTGATTAGTATCTTATATTAATTAGTATCTTATATTAATTTTCCATCAAATAATTTGAGTCTTCCTCACTTTTTCTCTCTCTTTCCTCTGTTCCATCTTCAATGCCCTCCAGAGACATTTGAAAGACCTTTCAGGACCACTTGACTGACTTGACTCAAACAAGTGTCATGTTTAATATGAATAAGATAATACTGTTGTACTTTTATGAATTCAGCTCATGTTTAATTCCTTTTACTTCATATTATATTTATATTCTTTCATTTCTTCCACAACATTACAGAATCTAAAATGTATTCCCATACCATGTTAGTCTGTGGGAGATGTTGGAGCCTGTGTAACCTGCTATATTCTTAACAGACTTGAGTGTTGGGAAGTTAAAGATCAGGGTGCTGGCAGTTTGGCTGTCTGGAGAAAGCTGCTCTCTGATACAAGATGACACCTCATTCCTTGGTTCTCTAGAAGTGCATTCATGGTGTGGATCACATAGAAGAGAAGGAGGAGAGCAAAGTTATTTCCTTCCTCATCTCATCTCAAGGACTTCCCTGCTTGATTTACACAACACCTAAATCCCATTGTACTGGCCATTAAGTTTCAGAACAAGAACCCTGGGAATGCATTTAGACCACGGCACCTGAGTATAGTCATTAGGAATGTTCCTGGACTAAGACTGTCCCTCAGTAGTAGAGCATTTTCCTACCGAGCACAGGGTCCTGGATCTGATCTCCAGCACTGGAAAAGAAATGCCTATGACCCCTGTCACACATAGTGCTGCACAGAACTTTCTTAAAGGTACATTTTCTGCACCTGTGCATTTTTAGACTTGTTTCCCTAAAAGTATTATTGACTTGAAAAAAATATTTAATTCTAATAGTGACAAAGAGTTGTTAAAATAAACTGAAACATTGAAAATCTCTAATAATTTAATATTTAAAACTGTATCTTGTTAAAACTCAATTTTCTGTGAATTCCAGAAATAATGACTGCTCAGAGAAACTGAATAGGTTGTCTGAATACTTCACTTTGCTTTATGGTTAACAAATTGTTAACTTGAGATTGGTGTTGTGCTGGTTTGCTCAGAGACTTGTGTCTGTCTGTCTGTCTGTTTCTCTCTCTCTCTCTCTCTCTCTCTCTTTCTCTGTGCATGCGCACGTGCACGTGTGTGTGTGTTTGTGTGTGTGTGTGTGTGTGTGTGTGTGTATGTGTGTGTGGACTATGTGTGTACACAGTAAGCTTGGGTTTATTAGGTATTCCATGAAAAAAAAAAGTAGCACTGTAAGGTTATCTGAGGGAATTTAGGAAACTGCTACTCACAGAACTGTGACGAGAGTTCAGTCAGGAGGTTAAATATGGGAGTGTAATATTCTGGCAGGAAACCAGGAAATGGAACCAGGAATTGATGCCATCAGTAGAACTGTAGAGGGTAGTTCTATGGGAGCCATACATCAGACAGTCTTACAGCTTCCCTCAAGAGGGCACAGCCATCTACTGGGACCTACAGGGATAAGAAACAGGAATATAAAGCTAACTTGCAACTCTTTTGCCGAAAGAGTGCTCAACTCACCTATGCGGGAAGCAGTGGTTGATATAGATCATGGCGTATCTCTAAAGACCACCTTGGCGAACAGGGAAGAGCAGAAGAGAACGGTCTGTAAAGACAAATGAGAAGCCAGCAACATGAGTTCTGTGCATGTGCGTCCGTCCATGCATGCGTGCTTGTGTGTGTGTGTGTGTGTGTGTGTGTGTGTGTGTGTATGTGTGTGTGTGTGTGTGTGTGTGAGAGAGAGAGAGAGAGAGAGAGAGAGAGAGAGAGAGA
>VZQC01004730.1:284171-308304 GCA_009823505.1 Rhizomys pruinosus
ATATATATATATATATATCCCTATATATATACATGGAGAGAGAGAAAGAGAGAGAGTGACAGAGTATAGTGAGAGCCCATTAAGTTTGGCATGTGTTTACCTGTGTCGCAGGGATAAGTTTCCTGAAGAAAACTGATTTTCCCTCCCACAGCATCCATTGATGGCCTCCAACTCTTCATCTTAAGCTTAGTCACTTGGAAATTCCTGACACCTACTTTGGGATGGTCAACTGACTTTTTCATTATGACGATTTCATTTAACTACCATACTAAGGAGAACTAACTGTTGCAGCTTCCCTATCTTCTCTGCAATGTTTTAAATACCTGCAGATGTCCTGTTCCCCCTGGCTCTTGCCATCATTTTTCACCTCTTCCAAGAGGTTCCCTGAAGGTGTACAGCTTGCATAATAGATATGTCACTTGGGGTTGCACATCTCACAGTAACTTATTTTGTGTGTTTGATCAGTTCTACAACATTTTACTAGCTCCATCTGTTTAAAAATATAAGCTTCTTTGATGAGCCACCACAAGAATTAAAATTTCTGTAAATACAGGTACTTACTATGTAGAAAGGCATTACATTTGTCTAGGGGACTTACAATTTAAGTTTTAGTAGCACATGTGACTTCTCTTCATTGAGTGCACTTTAAGTCCAGTTAGACAGCTGTTTATTACCTTCAGGTTAAAAGTTCCATAATTTGCTGTGCCTGCCATTATGGTTCATAGGCTTTACAGCTTTGTATATCATTGATTGGCTTTCTCCCTTGGTTGTCTGTGTAGTATCTTCTGGTATTATGAGAGGTAGCATTCAGGGAACAGTGTCCCAGGTAAGTTCCTGCCTGATTGCTCTAAGTCTTGTATCAGAAGTATGCCCTACATTAAGCAAGAAAATGCCTTACATTAAAGTACTAAGAATCAATCTTTGGTTCTGGGAATAACCCTATATTACTTTGGCAGTCTTTTGGTTTACCAGGTTGTCTAACAATTTGAAGGGAGATTTCCTTTGCATAACATTGTTATTTCTGTTATATAGCCTTTACCTATACTTATACAGTCACAATTATATTAAGTGCATATTTTCTAATGTGTTTATTATATACTAAATTGTCTTTTGTTTTTTTTTTCACACCACATAAGCATTATTTTTCTCTTTGTCCCCTATATGTACCTCTCTTCCTCCCCAGTTAAAGTACTCTCCCACTTCCTCCATTTGCCCCTTGATAACCCAAATTTTTTACTATCCCTTACTTTTGCACTCCTTCTTTCTCTGTCCTCTATGGTTCTTTATGTTTTTTGAATTCTGCTTTTATATCAGGATATATATTCAAATCTATGTTGTGGGGCTAGGTTCCACAAAGGTGATAGAACATGCTTCCTATTATTTTTCTAATCCGGGATTATCTTACTTAATATAAAAGTCTCTATTTTCATCCATTTTTTTCCAGGAAATTTCATGAGTATATTTTTCTTTAGAGCAGAGCATTACTCTCTTGTATAAGTGCTCCACATTTTCAATATCCATTCATTAACCGAGGGACATTGAGATTGTTTGCAATTCCTAGCTGTTGTGAAAAGAGTAGTATAAACAGGCCTGAGCAAGTATCTCTGCAGTAGGATATTGAGTCCTTTGAATAAATCCCAAAAAGTGGAATATCTGGATTGTGTGATAAATCTATTTTTATTTTTAATTTTTCTCTACTCTGATTTTCATAGTGGTGGGACATACCAGTTACAAGCCCTCTAGCAATGAGTGAAGTTTCTCTCTCCACATCTTTGCCACCATTTGGTATCATATGCTCTTTTGATCTTAGCCATTCTGATTAGGGTAAGACTAAATCTTAAATTAGTTTTAGCCAGGCATGGTGGTGCACACCTTTAATACTAGCACTTGGGAGGCAGAGGCAGGCGGATCATTGTGAGTTCAAGGCAAGCCTGGTCTACAGAGTGAGTTCCAGGACAGCTGGAGCTACAGGGAGACCCCGTCTTGAAAAGACAAAAAAAAAAAAATAGTTTTAATTTCCATTTCCTTAATTATGTAAGATGTTGAATACTTTTTTAAAAAGATATTTCTTAGCCATTTTTAAACAAATTAGTTACTTTAATTTTATTTGTGTGGCTGTTATGCCTACATGTTTGTAAATGCATACATATCCTGCAGTGTCCACAGAGAACAAAGGAGAGCATCAGAACCCCTGGAACTGGAGTTACAGATGGTTATTCGCTGCTATGTGGGTGCTGGGAACCAAACCTGGGTCCTCTGTAAGAACAACCAGTGCTCCTAACTGCTGAGCCATCATTCCAGCCCAAGATTTTCAAATTTATTGGGGTCCCATTTGTCAACTCCTGGGCTAATTTCCTGAGCAACTGATGTCCATTTCACAAAGTCCTTTCCTATACTTTTATCTTATAGTATACTAGATGTTTTTCTAAAAGTTTTAACATTTCAGGTTTCATATTGAGATCTTTGATCAATATTTAGCCAATTTTTTTCTACTGAGTCATATGGATATGTCTAATTTCAGTCTTCAACACTTGGATATATTGTTTTCCCATCATCACTTGTAGAAGATGTTGTCTTTCCTCTAGTGCATATTTTTGACATCTTTGTAATTGTGTACACTCATGTTCCTGTCTTCCTTTTTCCCCTTGGTATACATGCCTGCAAATATCTATTTTCTGAGTATGTACTTAAAGGAAATTAAATAACACTATGTAAAGACTTCTTTAAAATCTTTTCCCTACATTATGTGAAAAATCATAACTAAGGGAGTTATCTGGTAGTAGATGAATGTCTAAAGAAACATAAACACTTACAAATTAAAGCCTGGTATTTGGAACTGCGTAATCATACATGGAGTACATTTTAGTATAGGTCTAGACATAGACATAGGTTTAAACAGAGACAAATATTGCAGCATCTCATTGATACATAGAATCTTAAGTAGTCATGATGTTATTTATATGTAGACTCAATAACAGTAATAATAATGATAAAATACATATACAGATAAGACAATAATTAAGACATGAATATTAGAAAATTGGTCAATTTAGATTAGACGATAAAGTTTTATCCCATTTATAATTCTATAACAAACTAACTGATATTGTGTTTAACCTACTGACAAGTTCTGTTTATCTCATGGCTATCAATACAAAAGGGATAGGAAAAGTCATTTTTTTATGAGAGTGTCTAGTCATATAATGTCACATAGGAAGACAGTGAATGTGTTAAGTGGAAGCCATATTTTGAGACAGAAGGTAGAAAACAAAGTGAGATAGCCAACACTGCTTTATGGAAAATGATTCACATCGTAATAAACCCACCCTTAAAAGTATAAAATGATTAATGTGTATATATTCCCACCAAAAATGCACGTGTAGATATTAAAAACATATATGTATATATGTGGGTTTATATGATATTTCAAAAGTAAAATAAACAAGAATTTGAAAAGGTAGTAAATATTAACCAGCGGGATGTGGCCCTTATTCAGTCTGATCATAAATATGAGGATATGGTAGTGATAAAAGTAAGAGGTAGGAGGATGAGGGAAGGGATGAAATGAGCTACTATATTCTGAATGCCCAATACATGTCAATCAGTGCACATTATTTTGCTAGTTAATTCTTATGATATGCTTAGAAGATAATTTAATTATTTTCTTTACAAGCAATTATAATGATGTAATCATTTACTGATACAAATACCCTTAGGTTTTTATGAAGAAATTTCTTTTCTTAATTAAACTCATATTTGTCTAAGCTACTTTGCCATTAGTTTGATGACAAAATAGCAGCATATCTGCACATGGTAAATGGTAGAACCCTGTCATCCTAATTTACACGATTGGTTTGATTGTTTAAAAAAAGGTTTAATTTCCACAGTAAGACCCTGTCATATTTAACAGGAAAAAATGTAATTCATGGATCAACATATCATCTAAACATATGTGTCTATACCAAAGTAACCTACCATAACTATTAATGCTGTTTAAATACCTATATATCTAAATGCTTGTGCTTCATTAGTAGGATCGAAAGGTTATTCCTGGACAAACTGTCAGCCCATGAAAGGAAACAGCCAGAATTGACCAGAGTCCAAGACAACAGCTCCAGAGAGAGTGGACTGTTTTGCTTCTCATCCACCTGTGCCCCTTTTCTAAGCCTAGGGAATAATCTGCGGAAGAGGGGGTGCGGTAGAATGTAAGGACTGTGATTGGGGTGAATGGTGAAACTACAGCAATGTAGTCTGGACACTCATTTGATCAACCTGATTGAACATACAACTCCTCACCCCCTGCTGGAAGGTGGGGCTGTGGGGTTTGGGCACAACAGCCTGCAAATTGGTTTTTACATGAAGGATGCTTGTACTTATAGCTTAAAAAATGAAAAAAAAAAACTGAGAGAAATATACAGGACAGTTATGGCAGAATGCATGATCTTGGTTGGGGTGGGGATGGGGGAGAAGAGAAAGGGAAATATGCCTGAACTGAATTGGAAAATGATGTATGAAATGCACAAAGCATCAATAAAAAAAATAAAATAAAAAAATAAAAAGGTTTAATTTTTGAAAATGCTATACCTTTCAATGTAATGCATTATATTATGACATGTCCATGCATGTTGTTTTATTTTGTTTATATAAATTTCCATCACTGGTTGTCCTCCTGTATTTCCACAGTCCACATCTGTCTATTTCTTTTCCTTTTTATTAAATAAATCTTAAAAATATTTAGAGAGTCTTCAAGGACACTGAGGCAGCATCCAGCTGCACCTCAGCTTCTGCCACAGGTCTGGTAAGAGGGGCACACCCCACTGGGAGCTCGGTTCTTCAGGGAGACTGAGGAGGTACTTAGCTGCCTCCCCACATCTACAGTAAGCCGGATAAGAGCAGGCCCTTCAGGTCGTCAGGGACACTGATGCAACAGCCAGGATGCTGGTGCAGGTGCCAAATCAACCTGCCCCACAAACCCCAACCCACAGTCAAACTAAAGGAATAGGCCCACATCACAATGAAGAAACACTAGAATTTCACATCAGATTACAAACAAAAAAAAAAAATCAAATCCACATGCTAAAAGAACAAAGAAAAATCAACAACATGGGAAAAGCAAATAATAAATCTCTACCAAACTCTATCAGTTTAACAGAAGACTCCAACAATGAGATATCCCTGGAGGTAACCCAGGACACAGATCTTAAAACAATAACAGATATACTAGAAAAATAATAAAAGACCTAAAGGGAGAGAAAGACCAACTCCAGAAGGAAATGGTAATGCTGAAAATAATCTCAGGCTAAAATGTAAAAGGAAACAGAAAAACTAAAAGGGAAGAATGGTCAACTCCAAAAGGAAATGGAAATACTAAATGACTCTCAGGCTGAAGTGAAAAGGAAATTGAACACTTATCCAGTCAATAGGAAAGGGCAAGAGAAAGCCTCAGTAACAGAATAGATGAAGCAGAAAATAGAATATAAACCCTAGAAGATAAAGTGGAAGAACTTAAGAGCTCAAGCAAAGACTATGAAAAACAAGGAGTGGAATAATTAGGAAATGTGGAACACAACGAAGAGACCAAACCTCCATATCATAGGTATAGAGGAAGCAGAAGAATCCCAGGAAAATGGTATGGACAAGATCTTCAACAGAATTATACAAGAAAATTTCCCCAAATTGAAAAAAGACACACCCATACAAACATAAGGAGCACATAGAACACCAAATATACAATATCAGTAAACAAACCTTCCCACACCATTTCATAATCAAAACTCTAGATGCTCAAAACAAAGACAGAATACTGAAAGCCACAAGGACACAAACAAGTTGCATATAAAGGAAAACCCATCAGAAATACAGCTGACTTTTCATTGCAAATGATGACAGGAAAAAGAGCTTGGACCAAAGTATTCCTAGTACTAAATGACTACAGATGCCAACACAGGTTACTCTACCCAGAATAATGTCAATTATAATTGAAGGAGAAAGGAAAATATCCCATACATAAACAAGTTGAAAGAATACATGTCTAGACATCTAACCCTCCAGAAAATACTTGAAGTAATTCAGAGCATAGAGGAAAGGAGCAGCTATCCCCAAGTGGCATAAGAGAATAATTAATGAATGTGTAATCCCAGAAATACAAACATTGACCAAAAATGTAAACAGAAAATAAACTGAAGGGAAGCAATATACATCTCCATTAATATTAACCCTAAATATTAATAATCTAAACTCCCCAATGTAGAGACACAGACTGGGAGAATGGATGAAGAAAGTGAATCCATCTTTCTGCTGTCTATAAGAAAAACAGGTTACCTTCAAGGACAGGCACCATATTAAGGTGAAAGGGTGGAAAAAATATTTCAAGCAAAAGGTACCAAAAGTAAGCAGGAGTTGCTATTTTAATATCAGACAAAAGAGATTTCCATGTAAAACTAATCAGAAGAGATGAAGAAGGTCATTGCATCCTTATCAAAGGATCAGTCAACCATGAATATCTCGCAATCATAAATATATATGCACCAAACATGGGAGCACCAAAATTCATAAACACAATCCTGAAGGACTTCAAGACACAGATCAATCCCAGCGCAGTAATAGTGGGAGACGTTAATAACCCACCAAGTACTTTGGACAGGTCAACTGGACAAAGAATAAACAGAGAGACATCAGAACTGAATAATACAATACACCAAATGAACCTAACAGACATCTACCAAATATTCTACCCAAACAACAAAGAATATACTTTCTACTCAGCACCCCATGGAACATTCTCCAAAATTGACCATATACTGGGACACAAAGGAAACCTCAGCAAATACAAAGAAATTGAAATAAATGCATCTTATCACATCAGAGTGGAATACCACTTAATATCAACACCAGAAAGATCCCTATTATCTACAAGAACACATGGAGGCTAAAAAGCACACTACTAAACTATGAATGGGCCAAAGGAGAAATAAAGAAAGAAATAAAAGCAGTCCTGGCATTAAATGAAAGGGATGATACAACACAGCAAAACCTGCGAAACACCTTAAAAGCAGTCCTGAGAGGGAAATTCTTAGCCCTCTGTGACTACATTAAGAAAACAGAAAGAGCAGAAATAAATGACTTAACAGTGCAATTAAAACACTTGAGAGTCAGCAATAAATGAATCCTAAAACTGGAAAACTGGAAGAAATAACAAAAAACAGAGCAGAAATCAATGAAATAGAAACAAAGAAAACAAAACAAAAAATCAAGGAATCCAAGAGCTGGTTCTTTGAAAGGATAAACAAGATAGATAGACCTCTAGCACAATTGACTAAAAGAAGGAAAGAGCAACTCCAAATTAAGCAAATTAGAGATGAAAAGGGAAACATCACAACAGATAGTGAAAAGATTCAGACAATCTTACAAAATACTTCAAAAACATATACTCTACTAAATTTGAAAACATGAGAGAAATGGATGAATACTTGGCATCTGGGAACCAGGAAAAAATCAACAGCTTAAACAGACCCATAATAAACGAGGAAATTGAAACTGTAATAAAAAGCCTCCCAATGAAATAAAGCCCAGGTCCAGATGGATTCACAGCAGAATTCTATAAAATATATAAAGAAGACTTACAGCCACTACTACTCAAATAACTCAAGAGGATAGAAACAGATGGAAATCTCCCAAATTCCTTCTATGAAGCCAACATCACGCTAATACCCAAACCAAGCAAAGATACAACCAAAAACGAAAACTATAGACCCATTTCACTAATGAACATAGATGCAAAAATTATCAACAAAATACTTGCAAACCACATACAGACACATATCAAAAAGATCATCCACCACGACTAAGCTGGATTTATACCAGAGATGCAGGGATGGTTCATCATATGTAAATCAATAAACATAATAATGCACATAAAGAGACTGAAAGACAAAAACCACCTGATTATCTCAATCAATGCGGAAAAGACCTTCAACAAAATTCAGCATGTCTTCATGTTTAGTGTCCTGGAGGGTATTGGACTGGAGTGAATATTCCTCAACACAATTAAAGCCATATTCAATGAACACACAGCCAGCATTATCCTAAATTGGGAAAAACTAGAAGTGTTCCCCTTAAAGTTAGGAACCAGGCAAGTTACTCCCTATCCCCACTAGTTTTCAATATAGTGCTTTAAATACTCACAAGAGCAGTAAGAAAAGAAAAGGAAAGTAGAAGAGTGCTAATTGGAATAGAGGAAGTTGAACTATCTGTTTTTGCAGATGACATGAGAGTTTACCTAAGGAAGGCCAAAACCTCCACCAGAAAACTTCTAGAAACCATCGACAGCTTCAGTAAAGTGGCAGGATACAGAATAAACAGAAAAATTGGTAGCCTTTCTTTATGCCAATAACAAGCCATTGGTGAAGGAATACAAGGAGACTTTTCCACTCACAATAGCCTCTGAAAAATAAATTATCTATGAACAAACCTGACCAAACTCACCAAAAATCTCTACAAAGAAAATTGTAAATCCTTCAATAAGGAGATTGAAGAAGATACTACAGATGAAAAAGCCTCCCATGCTTTTGGATTTGAAGAATCAATATAGCAAAAATGACCATCCTACAAAAAGTAATATACCAATTCAATGCAATCCCAAATAGAGTTCCTATGAGCTTCTTCACAGACCCAGAAAAAAATATCCAAAAGTTCATATGGAGAAACAAAAGACCCTGGATAGCCAAAGCAACACTGAGCAAGAAAAGGAATACAGAGGGGATTGCCATACCAGACTTTAAACTATATTACAATGCTATAGTCATAAAAGCACCCTGGTAGTGGCACAAAACCAGGGCTATAGATCAATGTAATGAAAATGAGGATCTAAACCTAACCATATCCAATTTCAGCTACTTCATAGTCAACAAAGGGGCCAAGAAGACTCAATGGAGGAAAGACAGCATCTTCAGCAAATTATGTTAGAATAACTGGATCAACAGTTTTAGAAGAATAAAACTAAACCCCCACTTCTCGCCATCTACAAAAATAACTCCAAATGGAACAAAGACCTCAATGTGAAACCCAAAATTCTGATGATAGAAGAAAATGTTGCTAAGACCCTTCAAAACATAGGTGTGGGAAAAGATTTTCTAAATCAGACAGCAGCTGTGCAAAAAAAAATAATAATAAAATAATAAGGTCAATGATTGACAAATGAGACCTTATTAAACTCAACAGCTTCTGTACAGAAAAGTAAACAATCAAAGAAGTGAAGGAAGAACCCACAAAGTGGAATGAAACATTAACCAGCAATATATCTGATAGAATATTAACATCCAGAGTGTATAAACTACTCAAAAAGCAAAGGAGGAAGAAAACAATTGAGCTACTCAAAAGATGGAGTAAAAAACTGAAAAGAGACTTCACAAGTAGAAGTAAAGATGGCTGAGAAACATCTTAAAAAGTGTTCATCATCACTTATGGTTTCATAATCTTACTCTCGTAAGACTAGCTATGATCCAGAAAACAAAGGATACCAAATGCTGATAAGGTTGTGGGGAATGGGAACACTCATCTTCTACTGGTGGGAATGCAAATTCATGAAACCCCTATGGAAAGCAGTGTGGAGAACTCTTAAGAAAATAAAAATCAGCCTACCACCTGACCCAGTCATACCACTCCTGTTTATATACCCACAAGACTCATCCTACTGCAAAGAAACATGCACTTCTATGTTTGTTGCAGCTCTCTTCACAATAGCAAAGACCTGGAAACAACCCAAGTGTCCCTCAGCAAAAGAATAGATAGAGAAAAATGTGGTACATCTTCACAATGGAATTATATGCAGCAGTAAAGAAAGAAGACATCATGAACTTTGCAGGTAAATGGGTGGAACTTGAAATCATTATGCTAAGTGAGGTAACAGAGTCCTAGTAAAATAAACAGGGAATTGTATCCCTCATTTGTGGATGCTAACACCAAATCGCTAGTTGAAAGGAAAGCTGAGCAAAGTTAATGTTATATTTCTTTTTATCTGAAGGCAACTATGCTTTTTTTTATTTTTTTTTATATTTTATTTATTTATTTATGTGTATCAATGTACTGTCTGCATGTAGGTCTGTGCACCCGTGTTGTGCAATGCCACGGAAGTCAGAAGAGGGTGTCAGATTCCCCTGGAACTGGAGTTCTCCAGGAATTGGAGTTACAGACGGTTCTCAGCCACCATGTGGGTGCTGGGGATCGAACCCGGGTCCTCTGCAAGAGCAGTCGGTGCTCTTAACCGCTAGGCCATCTCTCCAGCCCGCAACTATGCTTTTATAATGTGAATCCATTAATGGGCTCTAGAATTAACTGACCACTTATTTTCAGATTTTGTAATTGTGGTATATGTGTGGAGGGTATGCATTCATATTTTAGAGTAATATAGAATTAAAGGGAAAAATGTGAACTCCTAAATATATTTTGGAATTAGCATATGGTATATTTTCAGAGGTCATAATTCTGCTATATATGTGATGTATACTTATTCATACTTTGGAGCAATACAAATGGAAGGGAACAACAATGACAAAAGGATTGGATTAAAGAACTGACTGGAAAAGTTAACTTCTGCCCAAACAATAAACCTCTGCAGATAAAAACTTTAAAAAGACCGGAAAAAAGATGCAATACATGTATGGCAGAATGCACGAACTGGTGTGTAGTGCGGGGGGGGGGATAGAAAAGGGAGTTTGTCTAAATTGGACTGAGAAATGATGTACGAAACATACAAAACACCAATAAAAATATTTTATTTTAAAATGAAATAAAATAAATGAAAATTGAAAAAATATTTAGAAACTGTCCCCCATCCCCACATACTCATAGTCACTCCCACCAGATTTCATGGATTCTGTCACATGTGTTAAGGGCTATCTGGTTAATCATTTGTACCCAGATGTCCCTTAAGGCAAGTACATCCACTGGAGTCTAGTCAGCCTATCTAGAGCCACTCACTGCCTTAAAAAGGATCTAATCTCCCTTACCAACACTAATCAACTGCCAATAATTCCTGACTAAAGTCAGGAACTACTGTACACTTCTCCATTTGTATTCTTGTGGCTATTGTGAATGGGAGGGTGTCCATGAATTCTTTCTTCAATAGCTTTTTATTGGTATAAAAAAAGAGATATCTGATTTTTGTAGCTTGATCTTGTACCTTGACACATTGCTGAAAGTAATGATCATTTATCGTAGTTTTCCATTGAAATTTTTGCCATTTATTTTGTATAATAATCCTGTCATCTATAAACAGGGATAATCTAATCTGTTTTCCTACCAGTATACATTTAATTTCCTTCTCTTATTACTTTAGTTAGAATTTCAAGTACTATATTGAAAAGTGATGTAGACAATGTACAGAATTGTCTGGTTCCTAATTTTAATGGGAATGCTTCCAGTTCTCTCCACTTAGAATTATGTTGGATATAGGTTTGTTATGTATAGATTTAATTAAAGCCTTTTTTGCATCTATTGAGATGACCTTGTGATTTTTATCTTTTAAGTCCATTTATATGAGTTATTACCATCATTGAAGTACATATACTGAACCATGCCTGCATCTCTGGAATAAAGGCTACTTAATCCTGCTGTAAGATTTTTGTGATATATGTCTTTATGAGGTTAGTGAGTACTTTGCTTAGAAACTTTGCATCTATGTTCATTAAGTATATGGGTTTACAGATTTCCTTTTGTTGTGTCGTTGCTTGGTTTTGATATTAGTGTGACACTGACTTCATAGGAGTTTAGAAGTTCTTTTTGAAAAAATTAAGAATTTTGGTTTAATATTTTCTTTGAACATTTGATAAAATTCTGCTGATTCCTAAATTGATGGAAATCATAAAATCTAGATCAAGAACAGATCAAGAGCTTAAACAGACTTATAAAAATGAGGAAATTGAAACAGCAATAATAAACTTCCCAACTCGAAAAAGCTCAATTCTGTTTCTGCTTTCATATCCAACATATTATTTTACTATGTTCATATTTAAGGGTTTTGTATCTTACCAAAATATAGCATTTTGGTAATGTGAAGATATAGCTCATTTTATTGATTTGTTTTCAAGGGAAAATTAAACATAAACACCATTTAACAAAAGTTTGGGATATGGTTTTGAATTTGTTCAAATGTCAATGTTCATACTTTTATAGGTGATATAAATTTTCCCATAGTAAGAAACAAGATTCCATTTGACATACATCATCCAAACCCAGTATTATAACTGGTATATACAGGACGTCTATATAAATATGTATAGTGAGTTCTAAGAAAATATGTCATTTGAGTTTGAGAAATAGGTGAACAGAAGTACTTGCAATTTATGTATCTCAAGCAAAATTATACCACAGTTGTAAGTGGAAACATTTTCATAATATAGAACCATGGTTAGATTAATGAAGTGCATGGTAATTACAATAGAAAAATCCTGTGTCAAAATGTTGTTCTGGGCTTAAAAATGAAATAAATTCTACTGTATTCTGAAAGAAAGAACACATGTATCTATTTTTCATGGTTGAGTCCCTGACCTTTAGGATTATATATATATATATATATATATATATATATATATATATACTAAAATATATATAGTTCAATATTTTTGTCTTAAAACTATGAAACGTGGGTGCACAAACCTACATGCAGACAGTACTCTCATACACATACAAAAATAAATAAAATTAAAAAACCCAAAACTATGAAACATTTGAAGCACATATGCAGGAAAGTTATTAAAAATACAATAACTTCTAGTGTATAGTATTAATATTTTTCACTACATATTATGTATTTAAATGGCAATACTGAGAAAGATGAGAATATTTATGTGATAGATATATATTTGTCTACTTCATAGACCTATATATTTTAGCTGTAATCCACAATGTGCTTGTGGACGGAGGTGGAAAATTTAGATGATAATTATATTTAGAAATGACCATGAGAATGGAACCCTGGTGAATGGATGTGCCTTTCTAAGGAAGAAAGAATCCAAAATTCGGTGCCATGAGAAAAAAAATAGTAATAAAGACCTCATAAAAAACTTTATTATAATGACTTTATAGATTTCATCTTGTATCCTACTTAACTGTGAGACATAAATGTTTGTCCTTCTCACTACCAAAGTTATTACATTACATATTACAGTGCTGTAACTAATATTTACTATTGTTGTAATATAACTCCATGACCAAGTAAACTTATAAAAGGAAGAGTTTATTTCATTTTATGGCTCCAGAGGGATAAGACTCTACTGTAGTGGGAAGCCATAGCAGCAGGCAGTAATGCTGGATAAAGCAGGAATCTGAGAGCATCCATTTTCTGTTTTAATCATAAAGCAGAGATAAAAAACTGGAAGTGGGCAAAACTATGAATTGTCACAGTCTATTTTCTATGACTTCTTCACCAAGGATATACCTCTTAAATATTCCATGACTATCACAAAAAGCATAGCCAGCTAGTCTCATATGCAAATACTTGAGCAATTTCCAGACATTTCTTATTCAAACCACCACAGACTTCAAAATAAGACATGAAAATAATCATTATCTCAATTACACAGAGAGAAGAAGGCATCAGTTATTTTAAGGAACACTAATAACTAAAAAGAGCAAAATTTCACAATTAAATAAGTATAAAATTTCATCATGTCATATGACAGATTTTTTGAAGATTTTATTTATCTTTACCATATATGTTTTTAAACTTACATGTATGCAAGTCAAGCATGAGTGCCTGGTGACCACAGAGGCAAGAAGTGACCATAGGATTCCCTGAAATTGCACTTAAGACATTGGTGAGCCATCACGTGTGTGTTGGTAACTGAATGTACATCCTCTAGAAGTGCAGTATGTGTTTTTAACCACACAGCCAACTCTCCATCCCATTTAATATATTTATTCACTTATTTTACATATATGAGTTTTCCTCTGCATGTATGTATGTAAATCACATGTGCGCATTGGCCAGGTAAACCAGAAGAGGATATTGGATCGCCTGAACTGGAAGTAATGAAAGTTGTCAGCCACCAAGTGGATATTGAGAACTGAACGCCAGTCCTTTGAGCTGTCTGTCTCTCCAGCTCCATATAACAGACTTTGATAATATATTTACTTCCCCCTAAAGAGTAGCTTACATTTTTTATCTAAAAATAAAAGCAATGAATGCAATTATATATGAGGGTTTTTTAAGATTATTTGTTAAAAGAAAATATAATGGTCTTCAAGAAGACCACTGAATCACATTTACAAAATACATATATACATGGCAGACATGTTTGTAAACTTTTTATGAAGTAAATAAGACTTAATGTGGGAGCAATATTCCTGTGCCTCATACATATCAAATTATAATGCATTCAATAAACATTCTCTTTCTCTCTCTTATTCTCTCTGACAAATATACACATCTTCATAGTTGATATACTAAGTCAAATCATGTTTCTTCCTATTTGTTAGTAAATAACAGAGGGCAAGACATAAAATCAAGAAAACAGAAGACACTGAGTAAGGTAGATAATATATCGAAACTGTTAAGCCAATGATGTTAGCCCTCTCTTTAGGGAAATTATAAAGCTAATAAGAGTACTCAGGTGTTACATGAATTTTCATTCATAAAACCATCTCTTTTTTGACCAAATCATCTGTTCCTTGCTTATCACAGTTTTTATAAACACAGACACAAAAACCAGCAGATGCTTCAGACTGACTTTCAAAATTGAAATATACTCTAAAATATGAATCCTTCAGATCTTAATGCCACACTTCCATACTTGTAGCCAAGTATGTGAGAAAAGATGATGGTGGTTAGAAACACACTTCAAATGACTCAGTGTGACAGAAGTCAGTATACCAAAGGAGAAAATATATTTCAAATAGAGAAAATGTAGGAGCTCTGAAAGCCACCAATGAGACAAAGGAAAATTAAACACAGGGAAGTGGAAAGAGACATTCCCAGATTCATCCTCTGTCCTAAAGGAGGAAAGAGACAGCAATGCTGCAAATAAGAAGGAAGGAAGAGACTGCATGCACTAACTGCAAGGGAGATGATAAAACCAGAAGACATAGATGCAGGGTCCCATCATTCTTGCAAAGCTGTAAAAACAGTATGAAAAAGAAGTCCAGAATCAAGTCCGACTGCATAACAAATTAATTTTAGAGAAGAAATGCAATATAACACTCATTAATACTGTATAATACTGTATAATATCAAATTCACAGGATATCTACAGAAGGCTCCTAACAATAGGCACAAAAGTTATTATGGTACATAAGAAATCAAAGACCAATTATTGTTCAGAATTCTGTGGGGCAACCCATCCTATGGTAATGGAGAAAGGGCAAATGTCAAAAACCTACTGATAAATTTAATATCAAGGAGAGATGGCTAAGGAAACACAGTGGTTAGTGGTAGTATTCAATAGGACAAATAGCAAGAAAATGTCAAAAGTTTTAATGTTTTACACAGGGGCCACATTTGTAAATGCTGAGAGGGATGGCAGTGCATTGCTTATATTTTGGGTCCTGCTTTATGCTACAGCTCAGTGGTTTGATATTTTCTAAGGATATTTCATTGCTAGAACATTTACCATTGAAATATATTAATAACCTCTGGACTGTGTGGCATGAGCACAAACTGCTTAATCTCTCTAAAGAAAAGGGACTGCAGGGAACTTAAAGTATTGTTCTGCAACCTGGTATGAAAATACAAAACTCCTGGAGTGAACAAGTATGCCAGAAACAATATTATCCTTAATCTGTTTGGAAGTATTTCAAAGCAAGTCTCAGCCTACATAGTGGCCTCAGTTTCTGTTGTTGTTGTTGTTGAAAGCTGAGAGTAATAAAAATTGCCTTTCGGTGTGATCTTGGAAAAATCACAACAATATTTGTAAAAGACTACTAGAAGGCCCGAAATATGTGTCTCCAATCCAAGGGGGAGATTAGGTAGATGGAGTTTTTGTGCCTTTTTTCTAGTGTTTATCTTTTTTTTAATTAATTTTTTATTGATGCTTTGTGTATTTCATACATCATTTTCCAATTCAGTTCAGGCGTATACCCCCTTCCCTTCACCTCACCCCAACCCTACCCATCTGAGACCATGCATTCTGCTGTAACTTTTCTGCATCTTTCTGTTTTTTTTGTTTTGTTTTCATTTTTTTAACAATAAGTGATAGTTTGTGAGTACAAGCATCCTTCATGTAAAACCAATTTGCGAGCAGTTGTGCCCAAACCCACAAAGCTCGTGGATCCCACCATCCAGCAGGGGGGGGCTTGTATGTTCAATCAAGTTGATCAAATGAGTGTCCAGTCTATATTGTTGTAGTTTCACCATTCACCCCAATCGCAGCCCTTACATTCTACCGCGCCTCCTCTTCCACAGATTGTTCCCTAGGTTTAGAAAAGGGGCACAGGTGGATGAGATGCAAAACAGTCTACTTTCTCTGGAGCTGTTATCTTGGTCTCTAGTCAATTCTGGCTGTTTTCTTTCATGGGCTGCCAGCTTGTCCAGGCATAACCTTTCAATCCTACTAATGAAGCACATGCAATTAGATATATAGGTATTTAAACAGTATAATATATAGCCTTTCGATCCTACTAATGAAGCACACACAATTAGATATATAGGTATTTAAACAGTACTAATTGTTATGGTAGGTTACTTTGGTATAGACACAGATGTTTGGATGGTATGTCAATTCATGATCTACATTTTCTTCTGTCAAGTATGGCAGGGTCTTCGTGTGGTTTATAACATCTCCTAACCATTAGAGGATGTAAGCTTGTGACATCAGCCGTGGGTTATTCCTCCAAGGAGAGAGCCAATAGCCAATTAGATTTGGGATATACAGACATATGGCTGCCACTGCTGCACAGTATTTCCAGGCAGATGAGGTGTAGCTGGTGCTGACGGAGGAGTCTTGCTTGACTCAAGGAGACCTATATTTGCTTTATTGGTTTAGTGGTCTTTGGTAACACTCTCTGGCATCCCAGAGACCATCTGTATACTTGCAAGTGCGGTCTCCATACATCTTTCCCATGTTTATATCAGGTCTTCAACAGCAGGGCCTTATCGCCTCTCTTCCTGCAGATATCCCAGTTTGGAGGCAAGGAGCCTTTACCATTTGTGGGGGCTTGGATCCCCTGGCCAACATCTCCTTGGTAGAATAATCCATTGTTGATGTCAGAGCTCCTGTATTAATATATTTTGTTTAAGTGCATAGCTTAAGGAGACTTTAGCATTATATTTGGTTCTGAATAGAGAATAATCCTTTTCACAGTTTCTATGTCCATTAGTCAATTAAAGAAGGCAGTTTTACTGATTTTACAAGAGAATACCTCTATAACAGCTGGCTCCAATCTACAGCTGGAGAACGACCTCATCATCATCTTATTTCTCCTTATTCTATGGGGGGGAGTTAAGAAAGTCTCTTGTATTAAAACCTTTGCGGCACCTAGAAGGTAAGCTTCGTTAGGAATCATTAAAAATAGTTGTTACTAGTAGGATCCACAGAGGGGCCTGATGTCTGCAGCAATCTGAGGCATTTCTTCCCTTCAATGCCCAGAGGAGTCAATCCTTCTGCTGGCACTTTCTGGTACATCCTACTCACTGCAAAGCTGCATTTTCTTTCTCAGCCATTAAGTTGGTGATACTCTGGCCTGTTGGAACATACAAATCCTTTCCCGTAGTTAGTTTTAAGATTTGGATTGCAAGGTTTTTTGACAAAAAGTTTTCATATCTATCTATATCCCCCTTTTTTATTTTAGGTTTTTATTTTTGACCCATGAGTCTCAAAAAAGCAGTTGTATTATACATACCTATAGGGTGGAATCAAGGCACAGATTTCATCAAGTTCACCCATGCTGTTTTGGGTTACTGTATGTGATTAACTTGGGAAACAAACTTTATTTTTAAATTAAATCATCCTATAGGTGAAAGAGATTGCTACCAGGTGATACTATATGACAGCAAAATTATAGAGAACATTTGTTTATACCAATCCCAAAGTAATTGTTATACAGTTTTTAATTAAAGCTAATGTGGACAACAGCAATTTATATCACCAATTAACTCAGATGCATTACCTTTTTATCAGCCTTTAAACCAATGTTGTTTAATGTGAACATATTTACTTTTACTAAGTCCTAAAACACCATGTATCCTGTAGACAGAATCTGGGCAAAACTGGATACTTGTTGAACTCACGTCAATTAAATATGCACCAATTGAATATACAACCGTGTCCCTCTCCCACCCCTCCTACCCTTCCCGAGTCACCATTTCAGTCAGTTTTCTGATGCAATCTTTCTGTTGTTGTTCTTTTAATATGCATCCCTCTCCACAAGAAATATTTATAACTGGGTTATTGCTACTAGCCTCCACATATGAGAGATACCATTTGTCATTTGTTTTTCTGGGACTGTGTTACTTCACTTAACATGATGTCTTCTAGCTCCATCCATTTACCTGCAAAGTTCATGATGTCGTCTTTCTTTACCGCTGCATAGAATTCCATAGTGTACATGTACCACATTTTCTCTATCCACTCATCAGTTGAGGGGCATTTGGGTTGATTCCAGGTTTTTGCTATTGTGAACAGAGAGGGAATAAATATAGCTGTGCATGTATCTCTGCAGTAAGATGAGTCTTGTGGGTATATACCCGGGAGTGGTATGACTGGGTCAAATGGAAGGATCATTTTGGGTCTTCTAAGGGTTCTCCACACTGTTTTCCATAGTGGCTGCACAAGTTTACATTCCCTAGTGTTTATCTTTATCTAATTTGTTTTTATAATTTAACTTGATGTTTATATTTTCTAAGTTCTTATTTTCTTCTTTTTGCATTCATTAATTTAGTTTCTTAAAACATATTTCCCTATTTTTGCTATTTTTGTTCTAAATAATTTTACATTTGTTAATACCAAGGTATTATTATTTTGTTCTTCCTGCTTTGCATTACCCTCTGAACTGAGGTTAGAATAGAGTCTTTCTCCTCAAGTACATTTTTTAAATCTTTTTTATTATTTTTAAATTTTATTTATTTATTTTTGTATGTGTATGAATGTACTGTCTTCATGTAGGTCTGTGCACCCGTGTCATGCAATGCCGCGGAGGTCAGAAGAGGGCCTCGGATTCCCCTGGAACTGGACTTCTCCTGGACTTGGAGTTACAGACGGTTCTTAGGCCCCATGTGGGTGCTGGGGATCAAACCCGGGTCCTCTGCAAGAGTAGTTGGTGCTCTTAACTGCTAGGCTATCTCTCCTGCCCCACATCAAGTAAATTTAATGAATGATTTGACACTCTATACACCCTTAGCCATCATTGGAAAAATTCCATCTTACTCCAGGGATAGAATAGCCATGGTCAAACTTTAATAATTATTCAACTTAAAAATCTGGAAGGATCTTGGTATGGTGGCACCTTTAACCCTATCACTCAGGAAGCAGTGGTAGGCAGATATCTGTGAGATCAATCAAATCCTGATCTATAGAGGGAGTTGCAGTCCAGGTAGAACTAGAGAGAGAGAGAGAGAGAGAGAGAGAGAGAGAGAGAGAGAGAGAGAGAGAGCAATCAATCAAACAAGCAAATGAACAAATTATATATAACCTGGTCAGTAAGATGACTCGGCAGGTAAGCCACTTGCTCCCAAGGCTGATGCACTCAGTAAAATAACCCTTGGACCCACGTGGTGGAAGAAGTGAGCAGACATCTGAAATTTGTCCCATGACTACCACATATTTGATGTGGCCTGTGCATGCCTCCATTAACACTGAATGAATAAAGAAATTAATTAAATACTTAATTAATTAATTAAGTTCAATTTAAAAAGAAAGGTAAGCAAAGCTCTCAAATGGTTACCTGGCTCCAAAATTAAGTTACCTTTTGAGAAATAGGAAAGAAAAATGATGCAACTGTTTTTGAGCCATGTGACTTCAGACCATACATTGTTCATAGGACTGATCAAGTAATTATGCTTAAATGGTACAAGCCATTTGTACCAATGAGTAAGTAAACCTGCACAATTGTCAGATAAACCCATTTCCAAAAACCATACAAAGAAGGTTGAACCCTTAGACTGTAAAAAATATACATTATCAAAGGCCACTAATCAGAAGACAGATAAGCCAACGTGTGACTAAACTTACATAAGATAATAGAACGATATCCCAAGGCATATCCAAAGTGAGGCCTGCATACATAGAACTGAAATAAATATAATACAGGTACACAACTCAACACACTGACAAAGGGCGAACAAACAAAAAGGGCAAAAATGATTCCTTTTTTTTTTTTTAGATTTAGTGCTTCATTCATTTTTTTTAATTTATTTTTATTGATGCCTTGTGTATTTCATACATCATTTTCCAATTCAGTTCAGGCATATATCCCCTTCCCTTCCCCCCCACTCCACCCCTACCCATCGCAGATCGTGCATTCCGCCGTAAGTTTTGAAACTACAACAATATAGACTGGACACTCATTTGATCAACTTGATTGAACATACAAGCCCCCCCTTTCAGGATGGTGGGACCCATGAGCTGTGTGGGTTTGGGCACAACTGCTTGCAAATTGGTTTTACATGAAGGATGCTTGTACTCACAAATTATCACCTGTTGTTAAAAAAAAATGAAAACAAAACAAAACAAAAAAGCAGAGAAAGATGCAGAAAACTTACGGCGGAAAAATGATTCTTTTAAAACGTCAAAATTCTCCAACAAGCAATCCCATCTATATTGAAGTTGAGGAAATATTAAAATATTCATAACATTGATTTTTCACAATGATCAATGATTTCAAATAGGATAAAAATAAACAGCTGAATAATAAGTCATGCAATGCAGGACAAGAAAATCAGTTCAATAAAGTGATAGTAATACTAAAACTTATCAGAAATGTTGGAAATAAAAACTCAATAAACCACCTCAAGAAAATGGAGTTGAAGGCTTCAGAAAGCACACTAAGAAATTATATCAAGGGCCAGGAAACAGAGGCAAAAGACAATGTTGATAAATCAACACATACAGTGATTAATAAAAATGAAATAAAATCACAAAATTTCAGAAACAATGTAAAAAGTCTAAAACATAGGTACAAAGGAAAAATATTTAAGATCTGGTACAGCAGATAAATTGACACAAAGCACATTTAATAAATTAATAGTAGAAATTTCCTCCAAACATACAAAAGATATGTTTTCCCAGATAAGGAATCTATATAACCTTTAAGATATATTATGTTAAGAATGTCTAAATGATACAAAATAAAAGTAAACTGGGCTGGAGGGATAGTGCAGATATTAAAGGCTAAGGCTAACAACCAAAACGCAAAATAAAAGTAAACTACAGACCAATTTACTGATAAATGTACATGCAAGCATTCAGAGTAAAATGTTTGGGAACCGTATTCAGTATTACATTTAAAATATCTTATGTACCCCATAATCATTTTGGTTTCATAACGTGAAACAGGGATATTTCAGTATTCATAACATAATAGATTATATAAATAGAATCAAGTATAGATAATGGAATCATTTTAATTAACAGACAAAACACCTCAGACAAAAGTCAATATTGTTTCATGATAAAAAATCTAATAAAACTAGTAATAAAAAGATCATACATCACTTAATAAAGAAGATATACAACAAATATATATTCAATATTAGTGAGAGAAAATGGAAAAATGTACTCTAAAATCCAAAATAAAACAAGTGTGTCTTCTCTCTCCATGCTTATTCATTATAACTGCTTGAATACTTAGCCAGAGGAATAAGAAGGCAAGATAAATACATAATAGTTATATAAATAGAAAGTAGGAAGTCAAATTATCCCTATTTGCAGAAAATATGATCTTGTACTCAAGACACTAATGACCACAGTAGAAAACATGTAATTCTCATAAATATATTTACCACATTAAAATCTTATAAAACCAACAGAAAAAATTCACTCACATTCCTTGTGTCGAAAACAACATAGTGAGAAAGAAATCAGCAAAATTTCCATTCCAAATTATCTTAATGAGGAGACATTAAGAATAAAATTATCTGAGAAGTAAGAATCAATAAAACTTTAAAACACTAAAGTAACTTAAGAAGATGCTAGGATGCCAAAATACTCCCCATGCTCATGGATCAAATTATACAATTAATACTGGAAATATGGCTATGAGTGAAAGTAATCTACAGTTTCCAAATTACATTCACATTCTTCAAAATTTTAAAGAAGGAAAAAACCTTCTGAAGGTGCAAAACATCTTAATATCCAAATGAAAACCTTAGCAAATACAGCAGTGTTGGCTGAGGCATCACAATATTTTAATTGAAATTCAGAACTATACTAATAAAACCAGTAAGGTATTTCTACAAATGTCTTGTATTCCAGTGCATTAGAACAGAGTGCCTAGAAAAGATCACATAAACAGAGATAGGCACCCACTTGCTAACATTGGTATCTAAAACTTACATTGGAGAAAGACAGCCTCTTAAACAAATAGGAATGGAACTCTCTTACTTTTTTTGTTTTTGCTGTTTGCTTTTTTATTGATGCTTTGTGTATTTCATACATCATTTTCCAATTCAGTTCATGCATATATTCCTTTCCCTTCCCCCCACCCCACCCCTACCCATCCCAGATCATGCATTCTGCCGTAACTTTTCTGCATCTTTCTCTGTATTTTTTTGTTTTGTTTTGTTTCAATTTTTTAAAAAATAAGTGATAATTTGTAAGTACAAGCATCCTTCATGTAAAATCAATTTGCAAGCAGTTGTGCCCAAACCCACACAGCTCATGGGTCCCACCATCCAGCAGGGGCGGGGCTTGTATGTTCAATCAAGTTGATCAAATGATTGTCCAGTCTATATTGTTGTAGTTTCACCATTAACCCCAATTGCAGCCTTTACATTCTACCACGCCCCCTCTTCCGCAGATTATTCCCTAGGCTTAGAAAAGGGGCACAGGTGGATGAGAAGCAAAACACTCTACTTTCTCTGGAGCTGATGTCTTGGTCTCTAGTCAGTTTGGCTGTTTTCTTTCATGGGCTGCCAGCTTGTCCAGGCATAACCTTTTGATCCTACTAATGAAGCACATGCACTTAGATATTTAGGTATTTAAACAGTATAATATATAGCCTTTTGATTAAGGTTGGACTAAATGCATTTTGCATTTTATTTGGTCAGGAGCCTATGGGGGCCAGGGAGTGGAATGTAGTGGTTTGAATGAGAGTGTCCCCCATAGGCTTTAAGTATTCAGACATTTGTCTCCAGTTGGTGGCACTGTTTTTGGAGGTCTTAGAAGGCATGGCCATGCTAGAGGAAGTATGTCACTGGGGGGGCAGGCTTAGTGAGTTTAACAAGCCTCGTGGTCTCCAGTCGCCCTCTCTCTGCTTCCTATGTTCATTGCGAGATGTGACCCTCAGCTTGCTGCTCCAGCTCCAGCTCCAGCTCCAGCCGCCATGCCTCCCGCCACAATGGACTCTAATTCCCTGGAACCGTCAGTCGTAAGCTCAAATAAACTCTTCCTTTTATAAGTTCCTTTGGTCATGGTGTTTTATCATGGCAATAGAAAAGTGACTAATACAGATGGTGTACTACAAAGATTCCGAAGAAATGATGAAGATTTTGAGAAAAAGTGAATATTACTCTGGCACAGTGGCCCAATGTTAGTCATAGATGGACATTTATATCCACACCCTTGATCCCCAGGGTTTAAAATCATTGCAAAAAAAATGCAATTGCCAAAGGAAAGAGTAAACTGTTCACCAGCAATTTCCTCTGAATTGAACAGTTCCTCTTAAAGGGAAGCATGAAACTGAAAAGCAAGTTGTGGAATGTTCAAATTTACAGGACTCTGCAGGCCACACCAGAAGGTATAAAAGCAGTAAAGAATTGTGAAAAGAAGAAATTCCAGTTGTACAGAGATCTCAGGCTTCTACCTTCCACGAGTCCTCACTTAGGCTGGATGTGCTTTTGGTGATGCAGTTGTCTGTGAGTGTCCATACTCTTTAACTCCAGGGGCTGGAGAGATGGCTCAGTGGTTAAGAGCACCAACTGCTCTTGCAGAGGACCTGGGTTCAATTCCCAGGACCCACAAGGCAGCTAGGAACCATCTTTAACTCC
>VZQC01004730.1:315667-332436 GCA_009823505.1 Rhizomys pruinosus
TATATATATATATATATCACATCATTACTTCCATGAAGTTTTTGGATGTAGGTTTGAAACATTGGTTTCACTTGACATTTACTCGGGTAATTTTATTTAATATTTATTATAAGACATACCTTGTCATACAATAGATTCCATGTTTTTACTTAAAAGAAGTTTCTTTACTGGCTGGTGTGATAGCTCAGCAGTTAAGAGCATTTACTGCTCTTGCAGAGGACCCAGGTTTGATTCCCAGCACACACATGCCAGCTAACTACCATGCATAAATCTGGTTCCAGGGGATCTGATGGCTTCTTCTTCTACTAACGGGTATTCTTTAATATAGAATGAGATAAGGGAGCTGGATAGATGGCCTAAC
The DNA here is from genome assembly GCA_009823505.1 of Rhizomys pruinosus. Classification (NCBI taxonomy): domain Eukaryota; kingdom Metazoa; phylum Chordata; class Mammalia; order Rodentia; family Spalacidae; genus Rhizomys; species Rhizomys pruinosus. Next base: position 316,029 of record VZQC01004730.1, read on the forward strand.
GGTTAAGAGCGCCAACTGCTCTTGCAGAGGACCTGGGTTCGATCCCCAGCACCCACATGGCGGCTGAGAACCTTCTTTGACTCCAGTTCCAGGGGAATCCGACACCCTCTTCTGACCTCCGTGCCATTGAACAACACAGGCGCACAAACCTACATGCAGACAGTACACTCGTACACATAAAAAAATAAATAAAATAAAAAAAATAAAATAAAATAAGGGATGGTACTGCCTACAATAGTGTTTTTTCAGAATTATTTCAGCAATACTGCTTTGTGTATGTGAGTATTTTCATATGAAATTTCAGATTTTGTATCAATTTCAGTGTCAAAAAGTGGAGAGATTTTAATGGGCATTGCAATGAATTTGTAGATTGTTTTTGGTAGAATGATCATTTCCACACTATTAATCTAAAACGATCCATGCTCATGGGAGTTTTTCATCTTCTAGTATCTTCTTCAATTACTTATTTCAATATCATAAAGTTTTTATTATACAAGTCCTTCACTTCCTTGGATAGATTTACTTCCAGATATTTTACAGTTTATGAGGCTATAGTGAATGGGATGGTTTTTATTTGGTAGGATTGTTGGTATATAGGAAATCTACTCTTTAAATGACTTGTCATTGGTGAGAGTGGATATTTAACTTACTATCACAGTGTTGCAATCAATTTTTGATTTTATATCTGATAGGGCTTATTTTATGAAATTCAGTGCCCCTGTACTTAGTACATACATATTTATCAAATTTCATCTAGAAACATGCAAACACAGAGATAAATCCACAAAACAAATTTAAAAAACAGAATAGCCGGGACAACCCTCAACAATAAAAGAACCACTGGAAGCATTAGCATCCCTCATTTCAAATTATAAAACAGAGCTGTGAATGACTCAGGAAAAATGGAAATTAATGGGATCTGTGAACACTAACCTTAAGTTTTATAATCCATTATTTCATTCCCCCCTGTTTTTGTGAGACCCTCAAATCCTTGAAGGAAGTTCATAAGAGCTGACCTCAATAGATGTTTCTGAAGTGGACTGATCTCTGCTAGGGAAGGGGTGTATTGGTTCCTTAGCACCATGAGTTTGATAGAATTTACCCACTGGTTAATAAATCTGACAAGTGAGTTAAGGATGCATGGGCCACAAGTCAGAGCAACCAGAAGGATAAGTATACTGGCAGATCTAGGAAGTTTTCATCTCTCAGCTGAGAAAGCAACTGGCTCTTTGGGGGGGGGGGGTTGGGCCTTGACCCTAAAATGCTTAGCCAATTTTTGACTCCTATTTTTTATCATATTACTCTCTGAAGAGGTCACATCAATTGCCAAGAGGGAATCAGGGCACCTACCACACTAATACCTTCCATGCTGAAAAGGGGCAGAAGAGGTGGCACCTGTGGCACTCCCTGCTCAATGCATCTGTCTAAAAGAACCCCAAAAGGAAAGCTATAGAGACCAAAGTCCTTGACTGGTGCCTGTGAAGGAGAAGTGAATGTAACTGTAGTTACGTACATTTTCTAGGCATGGAACCAGGAGATGAACCGAGTGAATTAAATATCAAATTTAAAAGTCCATTGGAATTTCTCAATGAGTGGTTCTGAAGCATCCATTTATTGGGTTTCTCCTTTTGTTTATGTGGCCATGGTGTCTGGACTCAGGATTTGCTTTCCATGCATTTTGATAGTCATGGTGTGAGTTTTCTCTTAGGTAGTTGCTAAGTAGAAACAGGAAAATTTATTATTTGACAATAGTAGTTCTCATATGACTTTAAGTCTAATGCTTGGAAGCACAATCTCTCAGACTTTAAAGGAAATGTAATGATCACTTATCTTTTGTTTATACTTTCCTTTGGGGTGTTTAAGTCCACACAGTTAGCCCAGGTTAATCAAGCTTTGTTTTCTCAATGTCAGTTGAGAATCTTGTCCTCAGGGGCCACTCAGATTTTAGGGTGAAACCTCTAGCTCCTTTTAACTTTTTCATTTACCAGTTCCATCCACATGAGGACAAAATCAGGTCTTGCTTGTCTAGGCTTCCCTTTGTGAAGCATAAGGAGACATTCCTCTTTATAAACTGGACACTGGCTGGAGTCCTGTTAGTGGATCTGCAAAACCTCCCTGCACAGGAGGATTGGTGACTCACAATTGCAGGACATTTCAAGAGATGCCCCCGTACGTAGTCCCCTGGGACTTAGGTGACCTCACAGGGCAATGAACAAGGTTGTCCCTTAAGTCCTTCAGCCAAATTGGTATCGGCACTAAATATGGTCATTAACCATCCAGAAAGACTAAGTTATACCAGCCTGATACTTTGAATGACCATATACTATTTTAGATAAGGCTTGGGCAAAACCCCACAGAGCCTTGTATAATACTGACTGCTGACTGGAAGAGAATTTAACACCATAGGTTGAGCCCATGAGAGAGAATTAAACAATTTCAGGCCTATTGTCAATGTGAACTATTTACTACAAACAGGAACAGTCTCTTTCTTTCCCAGACCCCCTATCCTGATTTATAGTTCTGCCAGAAAGGTAGGAGTTGTAACACATACTGGAAGACAGGAAATAAGCTGATAAGGATTACCAAGCCCATAGAAATTGTCTCCTTCTGGACCGGATGCAGGTGGTTCAGGAAGGCGGAACCTAGCCGTGATAAAAAGGAATGACAATGACATAAATAAAATCATTGATTAATGGAATAGTATCGAGTACCCAGATATATGTGCACGCACTTAGAGACATATTTTTTGATAAAGTGGCCAAATATAAACATTGGAACAAAAGAGAACATGTTTAAATATGGTGCTGGCCAAACTGTATAATTGTATTTAGAAAAAAAAAATTAGATTCCTGTCTCTCAATGTGCTCAAACTCAACACAAGATGGATCAAAAACTTAATATAATACCTGACACCCTTAATCTGATAGAGGGGAAAATATAATATGGAGTATACTGGAATTTATAGGCACAGGAAATATCTCTCTGAAAAAGGACATCATTAATTAAAGCATTAACAACATTGGTTGAGAAATAGAACCTGACAAATAGAACCTGATGAAACTAGCAGACATACTACCAGCTAAAGAATCACAATTCCCATAAAGACACAACTTAAATAATGGTGAAAAATCAGTGCAAGCTATACTTCTGACACAGGAATACTATCTAGAATATACAAAGAACAAAAACAACAACAACAGACCCTGAACTCACACACACACACACACACACACACACACACACACAAAAGAGAGAGAACTCAACTTTCTGAAAAAGCAAATCACAAATGACTGATTTTTTATTTCCAATATTTTAGCTATTATGGGAAATCAAATTAAAACTATTTGGGAATTCATCTTACCTCAGTCATAATGGCTAAGATCCTAAAACCCAAACAATGACAAATGCTGTTGAGAATGTGGGTAATGGCAAAGTTTATTCAGTCCATGTGGGAGTCTAAACTGGTACAAAAAATATGGAAATCAGAGTTGACTTTCCTCCACAACCTATAAATGCATCTGGCCTATGATCTAGACATGCCATTCTTGGGCAAATAACCAAAGAACATTATATTCCCCTAAAGAGTCTTAGTATGTATGTGTTCATCCATGTTGAATAATTCTCTCTTCACAATAGCCAGCAAATAGAAACAATCTAGATGTCAATGAACTAATGAATGGATAATGAAAGTATGGTACATATATACAATGATATATTATCCAGCTGTTAGCAAAAACTCAATAACAAATTTTGATTATAAATGAATTGAACTGAAAACAATAATTCCTAGTGAATTATTGTTCTCAATACCCAAGATTGAGAAAGATTACTGTGACATGTTTCAACTCATAAGTGGATGCTGAGATTCTTTAGATAATCATGTTTCAATTATAAAATACATGAACATGAGGAAATAAATAAGGGTCCATGGGGATGTGATTCATGAGAGGAGAGATAGAATGTACTACAGATAATCTTAATGATTTCTGTTATACAATAATAATAAAAAGTATTTTAGAAACAATATGTTATAATTCTACTTTAGCTGGTCTGTATGTTTTTATCTTAACTTGTGTCAAAAGAGAGTTTTAAAATTTCTCATAAGCATTGTATCATGGAAATATTGTAAGAAATTTATTTTCATGTCATTTAGTTCTTTGAATTAGAAAATAATTCCAAGAATTTATTTTGAGGGCTTAAAACTTTGCCACTGCTCACATGTATATTGTTATTCCAATCAGTAGTGAGAAGAATACAATCAACATTAATTAATTAAACTAAATATTATCTCCCATCTGGCAGAAGAAATCAGGTCAACTTCAACTTAAAAACATAATTATATGCTGTAGAGTGGATAAATGAAGAAATCAGTATTCTCCTAGGAAGGAGAAGGAGACTGTGTCATGTCAAGAAGATATACAACTAGGATTGTTTTATCATGTTAAATTAATGTTCCAAAGATCTAAACAATGCTTTAAAAGTGAACACTTAGTTTAAAAAGAGAAAGTATAAAATAATGTGGCGCTGGAGAGATGGCTCAGTAGTTAAGAGCACTGGTTGCTCTTACAAAGGACTCGGGTTTGATTCCCAGCATCTACATGTGACTAACAACCAGCCCTAAGTCCAGTTCGAGGGAACAGGATGCTCTGTTCTGACCTCCGTGGGGAATGCATGACATGGGTGGACTCATACATGCAGGCAATATACTCATATACATAAAATAAAAATAAATAAATAATAAGAAAATATAAAATATTGTATATTATATGAAATTTTCTTTTTTATTTTTTCAGCACTTTTTATTATTGTTATTAAAATTTTCCATAAGTCATACATCATTTCTCAATTGAATCTGGAGTCACTTCCCTTTCCATGCCCTCCCAACCCCACCTGAGTCCCTGCACTCTGCCATAAATATCCTGCATCTTTTTCTGAGTCTTTCCAGAGTTTTTTTTTAACATTTTTTATTGATGCTTTGCGCATTTCATACATCATTTTCCAATTCAGTTCAGGCATATTTCCCTTTCCCTTCACCCCCACCCCCACCCCAACCGAGATCATGCATTCTGCCATAACTGTCCTGCATATTTCTCTCAGTTTTTTTTTTTCATTTTTTAGCTATAAGTGATAATCCATGAGTACAAGCATCCTTCATGTAAAACCAATTTGCAGGCTGTTGTGCCCAAACCCCCACAGCCCCACCTATCCTGCGGGGTGAGGGGTGTATGTTCAATCCTAAGTTGATCAAATGAGTGTCCAAACTACATTGCTGTAGTTTGCACCATTCAACCCAAATAAGCAGCCCTTACTTTCTACCACATCCCCTCTTCCTCAAGATTATCCCTAGGCCTAGAAAAGGGCACAGGTGGATGAGAGCAAAACAGTCCACTCCTTCTCTGGAGCTGTTTGTCTTGGACTCTGGTCAAATCTGTCTGTTTCCTTTAATGGGCTAAAGTTTGTCCAGGAATAACATTTTGATCCTACTAATTGCACAAGCAATTAGAATTAAAAAGGTATTAAAGACACCTATATAGTCTATGGTAGGTTACCTAGAGTGCCTCTACAGCCCCTAAAAATCAATTCTTATTTTAAGTTTATAATTCTTGGGAAAACATGAGGTTACTCACTCTATATTAATATATATATAATGATCTTATAAATAATTCTCGTGATTTTATTTTTTTCAAAATATATGAATAACTCCACTTTTTAATATCCTTTAAATACATATGACCATCGGTCCTTGTATTTATGCGCGGTACTATTGACTGCGAACTAATCACCACTTTGAGCATAGATGAGTTGAATGATGATAGGAATGACTTCTGATGGCAGTGAAGACAACGATCACCGGGTTAGTGATTATTTCCTCTAAAGAGGGCTTGCCCTCACGGAAGGATGTACGCAGACTCTAATTTATGCACACTATGACCTCTAATACTGAGGATTACTATCCATCTGCAGCGCATTGTAACATACAATCGTAGGGCTCCTTGCACTGAGGAGCTCGCAAGCAGAATATTTAATCTTCTGAACTGTCCATGCAGGCTTATTGTAGTGAGTGTCATGCCTATTTGGTGTTGAGCCTGTGGGGTGGCTATTTGCTTGACCTCATATGATACTAAAGGACTTCATCTGTTAAATTCTTGATTCGTTGTTACGTTTAGAGTCATTTTATGTGCATGCGGAATGTATTGTGCTGCTTGGTATAGTCAGTCATCATTCTAGCATTGCTGCCTGTGCCCATAGGAAGCCTAGGAAGAGGGCAATTCCACTGGTACTGGAGTGACAGAATGGTTGTCAGCTGTCCTTGGGTGCTGGGAATGAACTTGGGTCCTCTATAAGAGCAAGCTCAGTTGCTTTTAAGATCACTGAGCCATCTACTTCATTTCGCTCAATAGTTTTTTTTTTTTTAAACAGTGTTTCCCTATGTTTTGCTGTGTATTTTTGTTTTTGTATTTGTTTTGTTTTTTGGTATTTTTGAGACAGGTCTCCTTTAAGTGCCAGCTGGCCTAGAGCTCTGCAGTCTGTAGACCAGGATTCCTTAAATTCACAGAGATCTCGCTGCCTCTGCTCCCATCGTGCTAGGATTAAAGGGCGTGCACCAACATGCCCAAGCTCTCTTGTTTTCTTTTTTTATCAGCAACATATTTTGTCATATTACTGTAAGGTTTTGTTGTGTACATCTTTCCCTACTGTTATGCACATGGATTTTTGCTATTTGTTACTTATGCTAATAAGGGTGTCTATACATATCATATGTCTCTTTTCTTTGGTGTGTACGGTTTGGCACCATCGTTGTTCACTGTGAGTGTGCAGTGTGTATGGCAGGTCAGAAGAAACAACCCCTCAGTGTCACTTCCTCAGGAGTCATCTATCATGATTTTGAGACAGGGTATCTCATTGGCCTGGAGCTCACAAGGTTAGTGGGAGTCTGACTCATGTAAACATGTGTGTCTGCTGCCTCACAGCTGGGAATTACAAGTACACACCAATGCACATCGTACTCCCAGTTTTATTATACAGGTTCCGTGTTTGAACTCAGGACTTTACATTTGTAAGACAAGCAGATTACTGACGCAAATCATCTCCAAGCTTTTTTTTTTTTCCTTCTGAATTCTGGATTTAAATGATCTCTGTAGTTTATGATTGTTGGGATTGCAGCTGATGGAGGCGTCAGTTGTTTGGTGCTGCTGGTGATGTGGGGGGTGATTGCCCACCCTGTTGCTGATTAAGATTGCCAACAAAGCTGGTAGCTATTCTGAAAGGCTGGTGACCTTTCAGCAGCAGCCGATGACTGCAAACTTGGTTATTTTGCAGTCCATGGGCTGTGAAGTTGGTAACTCCACAGGCATCATTCTAGTAGCTGAAACACGTCTAAGGTTTGGTTACCCCTTGCTCAAGACTTGCTACATAGTCCTCAGCTAAGCTAAAGGATTGATTATCTTTAGAGCTTTACCTCTGGCTTAGGGAATGATGGCCCCTTAAGTGATTGAGCTATCTGAACCCAACTGTGGATCTGATGGATCCACAATTGGCCAGCACCTAAAATGCATGTCATTTAACAAACCTAGGGACTCTTGTCTGGTGGAAATGAAGAATCCACTTTATTTTATACGGACTCTACTTATATAAGCAAAATTATGTCATCTCTCAGGGCCCATTCTCAGACCCCCTGCAATGCACTGTAAACATCGTGAGCCCTGCATCACAAGTTAGTCCTCAGGAGGTTATTTATTTTTTCACTAGCATCCGGTTCTCAACCTAGGTGAACAGAGGTTCAGGTGCCTGAAGAAGGAAGGCCTTCCAAGACAATGCGGCCTACAGGTGGCCTGCCTCAGCCTACATATGATTCATTTTCCACAGTTAAATGAAGCATGTAGTGTATGGCTAAGTGTGTAAGCTCTGGAAGGCTGGATGTAGTTGAATCCTGTTTCTAGGAACCTGAGACAGGGTTTCTGCACATAAAAACATACTAATATCAATAGTATCCACCTTATATAATTAGTATGAATCTTAAATATATACATGTCAACTGTTATAACTGATTAATATAGAATATGTATTCAACCACACTAGCTATTATAATGCTTACCATTTACTGCATTTTAATACCCAATAAATGTGAATTTCCTAATTATCCACGAAAAGTATATTTTGAACCAAGTGCTTGATTATTCCTATTAATTATGGAAATATAAATCAGCCTATAAGGAATTTCAAAAGTCAAATCTCTGATTCATATCACATGATGTCCAAAGTCTTTCACATAAAGAATGACAGCTTACAAAGAACCACTTGTGTGATCCTCCTGTTACTGTGTGAACTGTTCATCTTTGATCATTTGTTGTCAAGATATATTTTTCCTAGGGCCTACAAGATGCCTCTGCAAGTGAATGTGATTGCTATGCAAACCCAGTTACTTTGATTCAATCCTTGGAACTCCTGTAAAGGAGAGAGAAGAAAGAACATGACACACAGATGTTTGTCTCTGACCTCCAGCTATAGCGCACATGTCCCTGACACACACACATAACTAAATAGATAAATAATTTAAGAATTAAATAGAGGGGTGTGGTGGCACACTTCTTTATTTAGCACTTGAAGAGGAGAGGTACATGGATCTTGTTTAGCTGGAGGCGCTGCCTGGGCTACATAACAATTTGTCTTAAAAATGTTTTTTTCCTTCTAAATGTTTATCATTTCCTTAATACTTTTGGAAACACAATTATGAAACTATTAGAAATTTAGAGTGGTTATCCATCAACAATGATTGAAACTACTATGTCGAAAGGCTACATAGTTTTGGCTCCTTAGCCCCGTGGAGACCCACATTGTTTTTAAAAAATTGTTTCCGTGGGCTGGAGAGATGGGCCTAGCGGTTAGAGCACCGACCGCTCTTCGCAGAGGACCTGGTTCGATCCCCCAGCACCCACATGGCAGCCGTAGACACGTTTGAAAACTCCAATCCAGAGAACTCCAGTCCAGGGGGAACGAACACCTTCTTACTCTCCTGCGGCAGTTGCACGACAAGGTGCAGAGACTGGCATGCGAAACAGTACAAATTCATACACAATAAAAATCAATTAAAATTAATAAAAAAATTTTTTAATGCTGTCTATGAGCCATAGTGGTGCAGACCTTTAATCGCAGCACTCAGAGGCAGAGGCAGGCCCCTCTGAGTTAAGGCCAGCCTAGTCTAAAAAGTGAACTTTCCCAGGAAGCTTGGAGCTGCAGGGAGAGACCTGTCTCCAAAAAGAACAAAAATCTATGTTCTTGTACGTACACAGTGTATGCATGCGGATGTGTGTGCATGCAGGTGCAGATGATGCCCATGGATTGGGAGTGGCATGTGTGTGCATGATGCCATGAGTGGAGTGGTATGCATTGTGGAATGCGGGTGCATGCGTGCCATGTGTGGAGTGGATGTGTATGAATCTGGTGCATGGGTGCCCATGGTGTGGAGTCGAATGTGTGTGAATATGTGCATGGGGTCATGGTGTGGAGCTGGGTATGTGTGTGAATGCATGAAGTGGATGTGTGTGAATATAGTGCATGGGTGCCATAGTGTGGAGTGGATGTGTGTGAATGAGCTGCAAATGCGTGCCATGTGAGTGGAGTTGGATGCATGTGAATAGTCGGCTGTTACATTTGGGTTGCCATGGTGGTAGTTGGATGTGGTGGTGTAATGTGGGTGCATGAGTTGTGCCATGTGGTAAAGTGATGTGTGTGCATATGTCTAGTGCGTGCCTCATGCTGTGGAGTGTGAGTGTATGCATGTGAATGCGGGTGCATGCGTGCCATGTGTGGAGTGGATGTGTATGAATCTGGTGCATGGGTGCCGTGTATGGAGTGGACCTCAGGTCAGTCCTTGCTTCCTCCTACTGGAAACAGGGTCTCTTGCTTTTTCCCTTTGTGTACACATGTCTGGTCAGCCTGTGAGCTTCCAGGATGTCATCCTTTCTCTACCTCCTGTTTCCCTGCTTTATAATGTCAGCTCTTTACATGGGTTCTAGGGTTCAAACTCAGGATCATTCATGCTTGTACAGCAAGTGCTTTACCCACGGAGGACATCAACCCGACACTAATATTCTATAAGGACATCTGAGGCAGAAAGGACTTATTGTTGCAAGGAACCTGAAAATTCAAGTGGGTGAAAATCAGAATTGGGACGAAATGTATTTTTGATATAATAGTTTCCTAAAAGCCATTAGAAGTGTTGTGTGTGTTGTGTGTGTTCGTGTGTGTGTTTATGGTTTTGTTGTTGTTAGGTTTTTGGTGAATTGTTTTTCAAGATAGCATGTCTTGATCTGTGATTTCCTGAGCCCAGCCAAAGGTACCTGGGGTGCGGGCTGAAGAGCCCCCCCAACTGGGATTATGAAGAGGCATCTGAAGAAGGCAAGAAAACCAAACATTCAAACACAGTGAAGGAACATTTAGGACTCACATTGGAATAACACGCGGCAAGGAGAGCCCATATGCCAGGTATTACGAAGAGAGACAACACTGGAAAGGGGCAGGATAATCCGCGTGCCAATCTTTACAAAAACGCCTATGGAAGACTCCTGCTGTGTGATCCCTCTGGGGATGCCCAGGACACAGACATCAGAATACACAATTGGGAACATATTAAAGAACTACAAGATCATAAAGAACAAATTAAAGAACTAAGAAATAGAGAATGAGGAACTCAAGAAGAACCTAAGAAGAGGAAATGAACAAGCTCTGGAAGGCCAATGTAAGATAAACACTTAAAAGATTCCATGCTGAAAAAGTTAAGTAAACCAACCAGCGAACCAAAAGAGCTACAAAAAGAGAACGAGAAGCTTCCAAAAGAAGTATAATACTAAAGAAATCAGAAAGAGGAAAAATGAAAGGAAATCAACAACCTGTTCAGTTCTGGTTCATCCATTCAGAGGAAAGGAAATGGTTTAAAAAGCCGACAGAGCAGAAATGGGGAAGAAGAATAAAGAATATAAGATCTGGAAGTAACACAGAGCAACTATAAAAACCTCAAAAAGGGAAAGATTATGAAAAATTTCAAAAATATCACAAAAATGGAACAACGCATGGAAGGCTGTAGGACACTAATGAAAAGATCAAACCTCCGCCATCATAGGAATGTAGGAAGGAGAAGAATCCCAAGAGAAATGGTATTGATCAGATCTTCAACAGAATAATAAGATGAAAACCTTCCCAAACTAAAAAAGGAACAAACCAAATACCAATACAGAAGCACGAAATAAACTCCACACAGAACAAGATCAGAAAAAGAAATTCTCCCATGCCATATCATAGTAAAAATGCCAGATACCCCAAAAACACAAAGACAAAAATCCTTAAGCCACAAGAGAAAAAACAAAGTGACCTATAAGGGGAAAAACCTATCAGAATCACAAACTGAAACTTCTCAACACAAAACTATGAAAAGCAAGAAGAACCTGGAAAAAAGCATTCCCAGTTTTAAAACACTATAGATGCCAAACCATAGTACTTTATCCAGCAAAAAAAAAAAAAAAAAAAAAAAAAAAAAAAAAAAAAAAAAAAAAAAAAAAAAATCTTCCATGACATAAACGAATTGAAAGAAATACATGTCCGGAAAACCAAAAAAATCTCTCTCTTCAGAGAATACTTGAAAGCAATTCAAAGAACAGAAGAAAAGGAGCAACCACCCCCAGGCACCTAGAAAAGGAAATCAATAAAAGCATAACTGCACGTGTGGAAACCTTAACCAAAAACTGCGAATGGATAACAAGGCAAAAGGAAGAAACTCAAACCTATCAGTCATAAACCTTAAATATTAATAGACTAAATTTTTCCCCCAATTCAAAGAATCATAAACTGGGAGACTGGATTAGGAAACAAAAAAATACATTGATATCTGTCTACAAGAAAACACATCTTTACTTGCTCAAGGACAGTCAAACCATTTTTATCGTTTAAATTAGTGAATGGGTATGTGAAAATAAATTTTTCGCAAGCAAATGGTACCAAAAGGAAAGCAGAGTGTTGCTATTTTAATAAATACAGACAAAAATATAGACTTCAAAAGTAAAAGAAAATCAGAAAGAGACAAAGAAAGGCCATTACATTTTTATAAAAAGAACAATTAAAAAAAAAGATTTTCACCATTAATGAATATATATCCACCAAATTCTGGTGCACCAGACTTTATGAAGACAATTCTGCAGGACCAAAAGTCACAGACTACCAAGTACACTCATAGTGGGAGAATTCTCAATATCCCACTGAGTCCTTTGGTATAGGCAACAGGACAAAAATAAATAGAGAGACATCTGATCTGAATGAGTATGATACACCAAATGGATCTCATAGACTTCTATACCGAACATGTTCCATTCCCTATATTTACCTTTTAGAGATATACACTTTTCTACTCAGCACTCCACGAAACATTCTCCAATTGACCACATACTGGGACACAGAAGAACCTCTACAAATACAAAAAGATTAGAAATAATGTTCATGCATTCTATCAGACCCACAGTGCAATAAAGCTCACATCAACACCAGGCGCCTCTGCCTACAGCACATGGGAACTACAACACACTCTTGAAATATATGAATGGGTCGGAAAGAGATAAGAGTATTCCTGGAACTGGATGGCTGACAATACCTCCAACCTTGGGATACTTAAGCATCCTAAAGGGAAAGTTTATATAGCCCTGGGGTGCCCTTACATTCAAACTAGAAAGAGCACAGTGATGATCTACACTACAGATAGCATTGAGGGCACAACAGTGCCTAAACGCCAGACAGAAGAAAATAAACAAAAATCAGAAAGAAATCAATGAAAATTATGTTAACAAGAAAACAATACAAAAAAATCAAATTGAGCATAGTTGGTTTCATTTTGAAGTATTATTAACAATATAGACAGCTCTAGCCCAGTTAACAAAAAGAAAAGAAGGAACAAACTCCAAATCAATACAATCCGTGTGATGAAAAGGGAAATACAACAATGACAAGTGTACAAAGAAGCAAGAAAATTATATGGGATTATTACAAAACCTATATTCTACCAGTTTGAAAACTGAAGAATGGATGATTCTGATCTGGGAATCACCAAAGCTCTGCCTAGAAGAGATCAGCAGCTTAACAGACCCATAACACCATGAAGAAATAGAGGATGTTAGAAGTTTAATGTCCCTCCCAATATAAAAAGTCCCTTGGTCCCATAATTGGTTTTCACTATGCAGAATTCTATAAAACATTATCCAAAAAAGACGTACAACCATTATACTCGAAACTGTTTAGAAGCACACAATCCAGAGGGAATTCTCCCAAATCCTTCTATGAAGCCAACATCACTCTATTGCCTTGATTTATTAAAATACTCAGGCAAAACGAATACCAATAAAAAGGAGATTAAGACCCATCTCCCTCATGAACACAAGATGCCCAAAATTCATAAACAGGATACTGCAAACCGCATACAGATTCACATGAAGAAAATCATCCATCATGACCAAGTTGGATTCAAAACAGAGATGCAGGGATGGTTTTCAACATATAAAATCAATAAATATCAGACACATATAAACGGAATGAAGGACAAAAAAACCACACCCTCAATCTCAATTGATGCTGAAAAAGCCTCTTGATAAAAATCCAGCATCCCTTCATGCTAAGTCCTAGAAGGAATTGGATTGGGAGGGATCATTCCTCAATGTAATCAAAGCCATATACAGGAAAACCCAATCCTTTCCCATATTGTCCCTTCGTCGTTTGTTCCTGGCATGTGGGCTCCCTTTTGTGGTTCAGATCGCAAATAGCTTTTCACTATGTTAGGGGATGGTTTTACTTTCCTCCTTCAGATGCTTTCTTTTCCCCCTTCCTTCTCCTTGTTTATGGAGTAGTTTTTGACTTGTCTAGTTTTCAATTTTTAAACCACTTATTCCTCTTCTTGTTCTGAAGGTTCTCCAAGAAAAAGGTCCACTTGGATTCTCACCANTCTCGGGGGGGGGGGATATGCCTGACCTAGCCCATGCCCCGGCAGCCCACACAAAGTTGCAGACCACTAGCCGCCGGACCCTCTGGCCCTGGTAACAAAGAAAGACGTAGGGCGGTCCCACCCAGAGACACTGAAATTTTCTTCACAATGTAATTATTATTCTATTAACATATATTTAGCTGGAGAAAAAGACCATGTCTTTTTATGTGGCTATCAGTTTACTTAGACTTATCCATTAAAAAACAAATTTTATAATAACTGTGGTAGTTATATATCCTTCACACTAAGACTAGATTTGTTTTACTGAATTGCCTCTTTGGCTAATCAATCAATTCTGTCAAGGTAGTAAATCTAAATGGAATTTAAATGATCCAATGTTAATAATCATGGTATATGATGCAATTGTTTTGTGTACTTGTGTGTGTGTGTGTATGTTTATGTGTATAATAACTGCCCTAATTTTATAATAACTGTGGTAGCTCTCTTCTATATTATATTGAAGTATGTAATGAATCAAGCAAACTTAAATCAATCTTTCCTTTATTATCTTAATTTCTTGAAGATGGTTGCCAATGTTTTGATGAGTTTGCAAGTAAGAGATAGGTCTGAATTCTTGCAACTAAGAGTTGATATAATGCTTACAGTAACATAAATGACAAAATGACAGTGATGCCTGAGATGACAAATGACAATATGCATATTAATAAGCACTTGATGACATTCAATCACTGTCCAATATTCTTAGTCAGGTTGAAGGACAATAGAATCTTCAAATGCAGTACCCAAAGGAAAGATGTGACTATCACAAAACAAGGTGTACAACTTAGAATGTCAGCAGAAAACTGGCAAGGTTATGCCTACCTTCATGGATGAGGAAATGACACCTGTATAATTTTTATATTAATTTTAAAGTCCAACAACTACAGCCACAAAATTATTGTATGGAGGGAACATCAGTTCTAGTCTTTCAACTGAATTTAGAAATGAATGCAATTAACTTCTGTTATGCATTTCTCTCTCTTTATTTGACTTATATTGCCCACCCATCCTTCCTTCACACTAAGACTAGATTTGTTTTACTGAATTGCCTATTTGGCTAATCAATCAATTCTGTCAAGGTAGTAAATCTAAATGGAATTTAAATGATCCAATGTTAATAATCATGGTATATGATGCAAGTGTTTTGTGTACTTTGCGTGTGTGTCTGTGTGTGTGTGTGTGTGTGTGTGTATGTGTATGTGTATGTGTGACATGTTAACTTTAAAACTCTAATTCTGGAAGATTTTTTTAAATAAACTTCGAGCCAAATACTTTATATTTTACAGAATTTTTGGATTTTCTATATCATTTTTTACATATGGAAGGAAAAGGTAGTGAGAGAGATATATTTTCTAGGATATTTACTATCAACAATTGGTAAAACTGAATAATGTATATACTTGATATAATACTCAATAACTCAAGAGGGGAACCCTGAATTGGATAGTCATGTCCAAAAGCTTATTGTTCACCAGCACCTGCCAGAAGAGATTCCTTCTGGCAGTGAATAAGCAAGCAATATTGTACACTTGATTATAACAGTCTCAAAGTTATTCAACATGTATTTAGGAGTAAATATGACAATCCATAAAAAAAGACTATTTGTATGAATAGCTTTGAATAAAATATAAATGCATATAGGAAAAGTAAGTTCTGTATATTTTCTAATCATCTGTTTTTTCCTTGAATATCTATATTATTTCATGCAATCAACAATAAGCTATGTTACAGATATATGTGTATTAGAAATGTACTTTCTTAAGTAAAAATTAAGAATAGTGATATTAAATGAAATTTTAAGTTTAACTCAGGATTAAGAACATAACTATAAAAAAAAAAGAAAGAATGGACATCTTGAGAAATAGAACAATAGCTAAGATAACTTTCTGCACAGTTGTGGAGTCAGAGCTATGATCCCAACATCCATGTAATTAATTAAGCAATAATCATTAAAAATAAAATGTATCTTTAAAATGGTAGAATAAATTGAAATTTGTGTCTAAGAATTTTCCTTAAAACATTGCACTAATCTTATTGGATTTAATAAGAAATTCTCCTAGACAGAGTGGCTTAAACCTATCATTTCTATTTAGAAAAATGTCTTGAAGCTGGTGGCTAATATATTTCAGAAGGCCCAGACAGTATTGTCATCAGAACTACTTTCTGCAGGGGCTAGAGAGATAGCTCAGTGGTTATGAGGATTGGCTGTTCTTTCTGAGTTGTAGGGTTTGATTCCCTGCAGACATATGGCTGCTAACAACCATCTGCAACTCCAGTTACCAGGTAGCAGACATCCATTTTTTACCTCCCTGGACATTGCAGGACATGGGTGCACTTACCTACATGCAGGCTATATACCTATACACTATATATAGTGTATATATATATATATAT
>VZQC01004730.1:347192-360356 GCA_009823505.1 Rhizomys pruinosus
AACAGCCTGCAGATAGGTTTTGCATGAAGGAAGCTTGTACTCATGGATTATCACTTATAGCTAAAAGTGTGAAAAAAAAAACTGAGAGAAAGATGCAGGACAGTTATGGCAGAATGCATGATCTGGGATGGGGTGGGGGTGGGGGGGAGGGAAAGGGAAATAAGCCTGAACTGAATTGGAAAAATGTATGAAATGCACAAAGCATCAATAAACCTAATTTAAAAAAAAAATACACCTGAATCGTTTCACACACATCATTTCATTTTTCCACTTGAAACTACTCTTTCTTACTTTTAGGAGAAAATTCATCAACATTTTATGAAGCCTAAAATCTTTTGCTGATATCATCTCACAACACTTCATCCTTACCTTTCAAGGTTGTTTTATTCGTCCTAACACTCCCATATTATCTTCTTGTTTTTTTGAACCTATCCACCACCCTTACTGCTTCTTCAGGAAAGACTTCAGTGAATCTGAACAAAATCTTCTTTTAAAACTCTCTTTTGGCCTCATATAGGCTATAACTTTCTGATCTATACTCTTTTTCAGAAGCAATTTTCCATTTTAATAATAAACTTAATCCTTTTCTGTTTGTATACTACATGGTTTTTATTAGACAATTTGAAATTAATTCAATACTACTATATGTTAATGAGGAAAAGGCATCACCTTTTTAGATAACTGATTTTAAAATATCTAGGTCCTAGGTTCTCATTTTGGTAATGAAGTTTCATTTTACAACAGATATCAGAGTCATGCAAAATGATTACTTATAGATTTATGCGTGATGATTTTATAGGTAAAACTATTTTATTTTATTTTTTATTAATTTTATTTCTTTCTGTATGTGTATGAATGCACTGTCTGCATGCAAGTTTGTGCACCCGTGTCGTGCAATTCCGTGGAGGTCAGAAGAGGGTGTCGGATTCCCCTGGAAGTGGAGTTCTCCTGGAATTGGAGTTTCAGAAGGTTCTCGGCCACCATGTGGGTGCTGGGGATCGAACCCAGGTCCTCTATAAGAGTGGTCAGCGCTCTTAACCACTAGGCCATCTCTCCACCCCATCTATTTTATTTTTTATAAGCTGAACACCTTCAGTGTACTATGTTAGATGTAAAAGCTTTTATCCATAGAGGTTCCAAAACTTAACATAGGAAAGCAAACCCATGTTGATTATTTAGGTTTTCATTGAAGGATATCTAAAATGATTCAAAATAGCTTTAAAAGATATTTAACCAGGACACTGAGTCCGCAGCCAGATGCACTGCAGCTTCTGTCACAGACTGGGTAAAAGTTGGCCTACCTCGGGCTGGAGTGATGGCCTAGCAGTTAAGAGTGCCAACCGCTCTTGCAGAGGACCTGGGTTCGATCCCCAGCACCCACATGGCTGCCGAGAACCATCTGAAACTCCAATTCCAGGAGAACTCCAGTTCCAAGGGAATCTGACACCTTATTCTGACCTCCACAACATTGCACGACACGGGTGCACAGACTTGCATGCAGACAGTACATTCATACACATACATAAATAAATAAAATTAAAAAAAATTAAAAAAATGTTGGTTCACCTTGCTAGGAATCTGGTTATTCAGGGACACTGAGGCAGCAACCAGTGGGCCTACAGCTCCTGCTGCATGTTGGGCAAGAGCTGGCCCACTTCTCTGGGAACTGTGATCTTCAAGGACACTGAGGCAGCAGCCAGCAGCCCTGCAGCTTCTGTCACAGGCCAGGTGAGAGCCACTCCACCTCGCTGGGAACCTGGAACTTTAGGGACACAAAGGTAGCACAATGGCCTCTTGGTTTCCTCCACAGGTAAGATAAGAGCCGGCCCACCTTGCTGGGCACCCTGATCTTCAAGGACTCTGAGGATGCAGCCAGGTTGTTAGCTTGGGGCAAATCAGCCCCCCACCCCCAGCCAACCTAGAGGAAATAGCTTACATTGCAAGGAAGAAAGACTTGGATTTCACATCAGATCACAAATAACGAGTCAAATCCACATGACAAAAGCACAAAGAAAAATAAACATGGGAAAAGCAAATAAAAAATCCCCACCAAACTCTATCAGTCCTATAGAATATTCCAACAATGAGGTCTCTCTGGAGGTAACCCAGGTTATAGATCTTAAAAGAATAATCATAGACATACACAAAGAAATCAAGGACCTGATGGGGTTCCCCTTATATGTAACTTGTTGTTTTTCTCTTGTAGCTTTCAATATTTTGTCCTTGTTTTGAGCATCTAGTGTTTTATCTGTGATATGACAAGGGGAATTTCTTTTCTGGTCTTGTCTATTTGGTATTTTATGTTCTTCTTGTATTTGTATGGGTTTGTCTTTTTTCATTTTGGGGAACATTATTCTGTTGAAGATCTGATCAATACTATTCTCTTGAGATTCTTCTCCTTCCTCTATCTCTGTGATGTGGAGGTTTGATCTTTTCATGGTGTCCCACATGTCCTGGTTGTTCCACTCTGGTGTTTTTTAAAAATAATCCTAGCACTTGGGAGGCAGAGGCAGGCGGATCTCTGTGAGTTCAAGGCCAGCCTGGTCTACAGAGTGAGTTCCAGGACAGCTGAGGCTACAGGGAGAAACTGTCTCGAAAAGACCAAAAGAAAAAATAAAAATAAAAATAAAAAAATAAAAATTTTCGTAATCTTTACTTGAGGTTTCTATCTGCACTGTGTTATCCTGTAGGTCCGATATTCTTTTTTCTGCTTCATCCATTCTGCTTCTGAGAGTTTTTCCCATCCTTTCTTGCTAATTGGATGGACAATCAATTTCCTTTATCATTTCATCCTGTGATTTCTTCAGTATTTCCACTTCCTTTTGGAGTTTTTCATTCTCTTCTTGTAGCTCTTTCTTCGCTAGTCAGTTTCTTTTTTCCTTTCAGCCTGAGATCTTTTCAACGTTTCCACTTCCTTCCAGAGTTTGTCATTCTCTCCATCTAGTTCTTTTTGGAGTTTCTATTTCTATTCCTCTAGTTATTTTTGGAGTTTTTATTTCTTTTCCTCTAATTATTTTTGGAGTTTGTCAATCTCTCCCGTTAGTTCTTTCCAGAGTTTAACATTCTTTCCTTCTAGATCCTTCATGAGTTTTTCATTCTCTCCCTTATTTCTCAGATTTGTTCTTTATAGCCTTTGAATATGTCTACAATTGTTCTTCTAAGGTCAGTGTCTTGGTTTACTTCCAGGGAGATCTCATTGTTGGGATCTTCTACAGGACTGGTTGAGTTCCGTGGGGAATTATTATGAGCTTTTCCCATAGTGTTGTTTATTCCTGGTGTCTTTGATATTTGTATTTCCCTCCTTTGTTTGTTTGTTTGGCTTCTGTTGCTAATCTCAAATGTTATTATAGAGGACTGGTTGGTCACTCAGTTTGCTTCCTGCTGGTTCCTTCCTCAGCTTTGGTTGTGCAGCTTAGAATCACTGACAGTTTGGGATCATCCCAACCACAGCAAACCACAGCACCAGCAGTTTATACTTTCCACCACAGTTCCAGTTGCTTGAGTGGTGAAGGCGGGGGTTACTCCTTTGGTCTGTGCTGGACCCCACCTGGTCCTCGAGTGTGTGTCCCACTGGCTGTCCTTCTATCCATGTGCACCCAGTTCCTCTCTGTGGTTCTAGATGTGGGTGGCAAGTGCCCACCAGGTGTGGGCAGCATCAAGCCTGTGCACCAGAGACCCACCTGGGGATCAAAACAAGTTACTTACAAGGGGAAACTCATCCGAATTACAGCTGACTTCTCAGTGCAAACTATGGAAGCCAGAAGAACATAGATCAAAGTATTCCCAGTGCTAAATGACTTTAAATGCCAACCCAGATTACTATACCCAGCAAAAATGTCAATCATAGTTGAAAGAGAAAAAAAAATCTTTCATGACATAAGCAAAATAAAAGAACACATGTCAAAAAAAAAAAACCAAAACATCAAAAAAAACAAAAAGCAGAACAAAAAACAAAAGAAAAAAAAAACANGGGCCACAAAAAAAAAAAAAAAAAAAAAAAAAAAAAAAAAAAAAAAAAAAAAAAAAAAAAACAGAAAGAGAACAAATAAACAATCTAACACTGCGGCTAAAAAACACTTGAAAGGCAACAACAAATGAACCCTAAACCCAACAGACAGGAAGAAATAACAAAAATCAGAGCAGATATCAACAAAATAGAAACAAAGAAAACAATAAAAAAATCAATGAATCAAAATCTGGTTTTGGAAAAGATAAAAAAAAAAAAAAATAGACAGACCTCTAGCCCGGTTAACCAAAAGAAAGAAACAGGAACTCTAAATCCATAGCATTCGTGATGAAAGGGGAAACATCACAAGAGATAAAGAAAAGATCCAGACAATCATACAAGAATACTTCAAAAACCTACACTCTACTAAATTTGAAAACCTAAGAGAAATGGATGAAATCTAGGGATTCACCAAATCTTAACCAAAAGGAGATTGGCAGCTTAAACAGACTCATAATATTTGAGGAAATTTAAGATGTAATAAAAAGCCTCCCAAATAAAAAAAAACCCAGGCCCAGGTGATTTCACAGCAGAATTCTATAAAACATTTAAAGAGTTCTTACAATCATTGCTACTCAAACTTTCCAGAAGGATACAGAGGGAAATATCCCAAATTCCTTCTATGAAGCCAACATCACTCTTATACCCAAACCAGGCAAAGACACAAACAAGAAAGAATACTATACATCCATATCATTAATGAACATAGATGTAAAAATTCTCAACAAAATACTTCCAAATCACATACAGACACACATCAAAAAGATCATCCATCATGACCAAGATGAATTCATACAAATGATGCAGGGATGGTTCAACATACATAAATCAATAAATATCATAAAACACATAAATGGACTGAAAGACAAAAACACACAATCATCTCAACAGATGCAGAAATGCCTTTCAACAAAATCCAGCATCCCTTCATGCTTATACACCTAGAGGGAACTGGACTGGAGGTATCATTCCTCAATGTAATCAAAGCCATATACAAGAAACCCACAGCCAACATGATCTTAAATGGAGAAGAGTTGGAAGCATTCCCCTTAAAGGCAGTAACACTGCAAGCTTGTCTAGTATTGACACTCCTCTTTAATATAGTGCTTGAAATGCTTGCTAGGGCAATAAGGCATGAAAGCGAAATTAAAGGACTACTAATCAGAAAAGAGGAAGTAAAAATATCCCTTTTTGCAGATGATATCATAGTTTACTTAAGGGATGCTAAAAACTCCACCAGAAAACTCTTAGAAACCATTAAAAGTTTCAGTAAAGTGGCTGGATACAAAATAAACTTAGAAAAATCAATAGCCTTTCTTTACACCAATAATAAGCAACTAGAGAAGGAATATAAGGAGACCTTCCCAATCACAATAGCCTCAAAAATAATACCTAGGAATAAACCTAACCAAAGACACCAAAGTTTTCTACAAAGAAAAATTTAAAACCCTGAAGAAGGAGATTGAAAATGACATCAAAAGTTCAAAAGATCTCCCATGCTCATGGATTGGGAAAATTAATATAGTAAAAATGTCCATTCTACCCAAATTAATATACAGATGTAATGCAATCCCAATCAAAATCCCCATGACCTTTTTCACAGACTTGGAAAAATCCTTAAATTCATATAGAAACAAAGAACCCAAATAGCTAAAGCAACCCTGACTGAAAAGTGCAATACAGGGTGTATTTCTTTACCAGACATCAAGCTATATTAGAGGCTATACTCATGAAGACAGCCTGGTACTCGCAAAGAAACAGACCCATTTACCAATGGAAGAAAATTGAAGGTCCAAACGTGAGCTCATATAACTTCAGCCATCTTATATTTGACCAAGGCACCAAAAATTCTCAAGGAAGGAACGATAGCATCTTCAGCAAACGGTGTTGACAAAAACAGGATCACCATTCATAGAGGAACAAAATTAAACCTCTATGTCTCACCCTGTACAAAAATAAATTCCAAGTGGATCAAAGATCTCAACCTGAAACCTGAAACTCTGAAGGTGATAGAAGAAAAATTCGGCAGCAACCTACAAGACATAGGTGTAGGAAAAGATCTTCTAAATTGAACAACAGCTGCACAGGAAATATGGACAACAGCTGGCAAGTGTGGCCTCATCAAACTTAAAATCTATTGTACAGCTAAAAAATAATCAAGGAAGTGAAGAAAAACCCACAGAGTAGGAAAACACCTTCACCACTGATACATCTGACAGAGCATTAAAATCTAGAATATATAAACTACTTAAAAAACAAAGAAGAAAACTAATGACCTACTCAAAAATGACGTAAAGAGATGAACAATGTCTTTACCAGTAAGAAAGTAAAGATGAATGAGAAACATCTTAAAAAGTGTTCAATATCCTTAATAATTAAAGAAATACAAATTAAAACCACACTAACATATCATCTCACTCCAATAACACTAGCCAAAATCAAGAAAACAAAAGACACCAAATGCTGGAGAGGTTGTGGGGAAAGGGGAACACTCATCTGCTGCTGGGGGGGGGGGATGTAAACTGGTACAACCACTGTGGAAAGCAGTGTGGAAAACCCTCAAAAGACTCAAAATGAGCCTACCACATGACCCAGCCATACCACTCCTGGGTATATAGCAACAAGAAGCATCCTACCGCAAAGATACATGCACAACTATGTTTATTTCAGCTCTCTTCACAACAGCAAAGGGATGGAACCAACCCAAATGCCCCTCAACTGATGACTGGATAACAAAAATGTTGTACATCTACACAATAGAGTTCTATGCAGCAGTAAAGATAGATGGCATCATGAATTTTGCAGGTAAATGGACGGAACTCAAAGCCATTATGCTAAGTGAAGTAACACAGACCCAGAAAAAAAAAGGCAAATAGTTTCCCTCATTTGTGGATGCTAACACCGAATCCCCAGTTGGGAAGCAAACTGAGCAACTTTATTATTGTATTCCATTGTATCTGAAAACAACTGTGCTATTATAATGTGAATCTCTTAATGGGCTCTAGAAATGATC
Organism: Rhizomys pruinosus; assembly: GCA_009823505.1. Lineage (NCBI taxonomy): Eukaryota > Metazoa > Chordata > Mammalia > Rodentia > Spalacidae > Rhizomys > Rhizomys pruinosus. The sequence goes on from VZQC01004730.1 coordinate 354,212, forward strand.
TACCACTCGTATTCACACACTGTAATTACCATGTATGGGTGGAACATATGTATTCATATTCTTAAAAAAAAGAATGTAAAGTTATACTTCTTTTTTTTTAATTTATTTATTTTTATTGATGCTTTGTGTATTTCATACATCATTTTCCAATTCAGTTCAGGCATATATCCCCTTCCCTTCACCCCCACCCCACCCCTACCCATCCCAGATCATGCATTCTGCCGTAACTTTTCTGCATCTTTCTCTGCTTTTTTGTTTTGTTTTCATTTTTTTAACAATAAGTGATAATTTGTGAGTACAAGCATCCTTCATGTAAAACCAATTTGCAAGCAGTTGTGCCCAAACCCACACAGCTCATGGGTCCCACCATCCAGCAGGGGGGGCTTGTATGTTCAATCAAGTTGATCAAATGAGTGTCCAGTCTATATTGTTGTAGTTTCACCATTAACCCCAATCGAAGCCCTTACATTCTACCACGCCCCCTCTTCTGCAGATTGTTCCCTAGGCTTAGAAAAGGGGCACAGGTGGATGAGAAGCAAAACACTCTACTTTCTCTGGAGCTGATGTCTTGGTCTCTAGTCAGTTCTGGCTGTTTTCTTTCATGGGCTGCCAGCTTGTCCAGGCNACTTGCAAGTATACAGATGGTCTCTGGGATGCCAGAGAGTGTTACCAAAGACCACTAAACCAATAAAGCAAATATAGGTCTCCTTGAGTCAAGCAAGACTCCTCCGTCAGCACCAGCTACACCTCATCTGCCTGGAAATACTGTGCAGCAGTGGCAGCCATATGTCTGTATATCCCAAATCTAATTGGCTATTGGCTCTCTCCTTGGAGGAATAACCCATGGCTGATGTCACAAGCTTACATCCTCTAATGGTTAGGAGATGTTATAAACCACACGAAGACCCTGCCATACTTGACAGAAGAAAATGTAGATCATGAATTGACATACCATCCAAACATCTGTGTCTATACCAAAGTTATACTTCTTTTTACTTGCATGAAAATTTACTGGAACATTTGAATCCCTAAATGTGTTTTGGAATTAACGTATAGTATATTTTCAAATTTTGTAATTTTGTTTTATGCATATTTTGGAATAATATAAAATCAAAGGAAACACACAAAAAAAGAGAGAGAAAAATCTATTCAAAGAACTGACTAAAACGCTAAACTTGTGAGTTGAAAATGTTATAAAAGACTGAGAAAAAGATGCAAGACAGGGCTTAACATGTATGACAGAATCCATGAGCTCTGGTGGGGTGGGGGTGGTCATGAAGGGTGGGCATGGATGGGAGAATGAGTCTAAATTTGGTTAAAAAATGTTGTATGAAATTTGCTCAATAAAAATTTAAAAAATAAGTTCATGTAAGAAATATATTTTTATCAAAGATTCAATAAAACATTAGCTTTGGGGAAAAAGAGAAAAATATTTTAGTAATCTCTATATAATAATATAATAAGTTTCTAAAATTAAAAGAAAAGAAATCAAGGACCTAAACAGAGAAGGAAATGGAAACATTGAAAAAAATCTCAGTTTGAAATGAAAAAGGAAAACAAAAAGAAAAAGGAGACAATGGCCATCTCTGGGTGGAAATGGAAATACAAAGACATATCAGGATAAAATGCAAAAGGAAATTGAACACTCACCCAGTCAACAGGAAAGGGGAGGATAAAGGCTCAGCAACAGAATGGATGAAGCAGAAGATAGAACATCAACCCTAGTAGGTTGTGGTGGCATACACCTTTAATCCCAGCACTTGGGAGGCAGAGGCAGGCAGATCTCTGTGAGTTCAAGGTCAGCCTGATCTACATAGTGAGATCCAAGCCAGCTGAGACTAAATGGAGAATCTATCTCAAAAATAACCCCCCAAAAGAATATCAACCCTAGAAGATAACATTGAAGAACTGAAGAGCTCAAGCAAAGAATATTAAAAGTTAAAAAAAAAAAACACAAGAGTGTATTAACCAGGAAATGTGGGACACCATAAAGAGACCAAACTTCTGCATCATAGTTATAGAGAATGGAGAAGAATGCCAGAATAATGGTATGAATGAGAAAATAGAATTATAAAAGAGAATTTCTTCAAATTGAAAAAAAGACACACCCATACAAACACAAGAAGCACATAGAACACCAAACAGTCAAGATCAGAAAAGAAACTCTCCATGCCATATCATAATCAAAATGCTAGATGCTCAAAACTAAGTCAAAATACTGAATGTCACAAGGGAAAAACAGCAAGTTACATATAAAGTAACCCATCAGAATCACAGAGGACTTCTCTTTTTTATGTTTAGGAATTCACATTTTCCTCCTTTAATTTTATATTACTCTAAAATATGAATACATACTTTCCACTCATATACAGGAATCACAGAATCTGAAAGTAAGTGGTGGATCAATTCTAGAGCCCATTAAGAGATTTATATTAGAAGAACATAGTTGCTTTCAAATAAACAGAAATATAACAATAATGTTTTTCTGCTTGCCTTTCATCTGAGGATTTGGTGTTAGCATCCACAAATTAGGGACACTCAAAATGAACCTACCACCTGACCCAGTCACCTGGGTATATACCCACAAGACTCATCCATGTTTATTGCAGCTCTCTTCACAATAGCGAAGAGCTGGAACCAACCCGTGTCCCCAACTGAGGAGTGGATGACAAAAAATGTGGTATAACTTCATAATTCAGCAGTAAAGAAAGATGACTTCATGAACTCTCCAAATGGATGGAACTCAAAGCCGTTATGCTAAGAGAAGTAACAGAGTCCCAGAAAAACTGATGACTTTTCAATGCAAACAGTGAGAGCCAGAAGAATTTGAACCAAAATATTCCCAGTATTAAATGACTACAGATGCCAACCCAGGCTACTCTACCCAGCAAAAATGTCAATTACAATTGAAGGAGAAAGGAAAAATCTTCAATAGCATAAAGATGATGAAAGAATACATGTCTAGAAACTCAACTCTCCAGAAAATACTTGAAGCAATTCAGAGGACAGAGGAAAGGAACAGCTATCACCAAGTGGCATAAGAGAATAATTAATGAAGGTATTACCCCAGAAATATAAACATAAACTAAAAATGCAAACAGAAAATAAACTGAAGGGGGGCAACATACATCTCTCAATATTAACCCTAAATATTAATGTTCTAAACCCTCCAATCAAGAGACACAGAATGGCAGAATGGATGAAGAAACTGGATCCATCTTTCTGCTGTCTACAAGAAACGCACCTTACTTTCAAGGACAGCCACCATCTTAAGGAGAAATGATGGAAAAAATATTTCAAGCAAATGGTACCAAAAAGTAAACAGAAGTTGCTATTTTATTATCAGACAAAATAGATTTTAAAGTAAAAGCCATCAGAAGAAATAAAGGTCAGTCACTACATCCTTATCAAAGGATCAATCAACCGTGAAGATCACACAATCTTAAATATATATGCACCAAACTTCATAAACACAGTAAAGAAGGACTTCAAGGCACAGATTTATCCCAGCACACTAATCGTGGGTGATTTTAATACCCCAGTGAGCCCACTGGACAGGTCAATTAGACAAAGAATAAACAGAGAGGCATCTAAAGTGAACAATATGATACAACAAATGAGCCTAACAGACATCTACCAAATATTCCACCCAAACATAAAAGAATATACTTCCTATTCAGCACCCCATGGAACATTCTCCCAAATCGACCACATACTGGGACACAGAAGAAACCTCCACAAATACAAAAAGTTTGAAATAATTACATGCATCTTATCAGACCACAGTGCAATAAAGATTAATATCAACACCAGAAAGAGCCTTATTAGCTAAAGCAACACATGGAGACTAAACAGCATAACACTGAACAATGAACAAGTCAAAGGAGAAATAAAGAAAGAAATAAAAGCATTACTGGTACTAAATGAAAAGGATGAGACAACACAGCAAAATCTGTGGGACAACTTATATCTAATTGCATGTGCTTCGTTAGTAGGATCGAAAGGTTATGCCTGGACAAGCTGGCAGCTCATGAAAGAAAACAGCCAGAACTGACTAGAGACCAAGACATAAGCTCCAGAGAAAGTAGAGTGTTTTGCTTCTCATCCACCTGTGCCCCTTTTCCAAGCCTAGGGAACAATCTGCGGAAGAGGGGGCATGGTAGAATGTAAGGGCTGCGATTGGGGTTAATGGTGAAACTACAGCAATATAGACTGGACACTCATTTGATCAACTTGATTAACATACAAGCCCCCCCCCCCTTGCTGGATGGTGGGACCCATGTGCTGTGTGGTTTTGGGCACAACTGCTTGCAAATTGGTTTTACATGAAGGATGCTTGTACTCACAAATTATTGCTGATTGTTAAAAAAAATGAAAACAAAACAAAACAAAAAAGCAGAGAATGATGCAGAAAACTGACGGCAGAATGCATGATCTGGGATGGGTAGGGGTGGGGTGGGGGTAAAGGAAGGGGATATATGCCTGAACTGAATTGGAAAATGATGTATGAAATACACAAAGCATCAATAAAAAAAAAAGCAGTCTTGAGAGGAAAACTCATAGCCCTAATTGCCCATATTAAGAAAACAGGAAGTTGTTAAAAGGTTGAAATCAAAATCTTTACATTAGAAAATTTCAGAAAATGTAGGTTATAATTGCTGCTGAATATGCTGTTTAAGTCTTATATAATCCAGCCCTCAGGGTCACGATAATAAAGACATATGCTTTCTCATAAAAAAATAAAACAGAAAGAGCACAAATAAATGCCTTGACATTGCAACTAAAAACACGTGAGAAGCAGCAATGAATGAATCCTAAATCGGGTAGACAGGAAGAAATTACAAAAATCTGAGCAGAAGTCAATGAAATCTAAACAAAGAAAACAAGACAACAAATCGATAAATCCAAAAGCTGTTTCTTTGAAAGGACAAAGAAGGTAGATCGTCCTCTAGCATAGTTGACTAAAAGAAGCAAAGAGCAACTTCAAATCAACCAAATTCGAGATGAAAAGGGAAACATCACAACAGATATCTAAAAGATTCAGACAGTCTTACAGGAATACTTCAAAAACCTATACACAACTAAATTTTAAAACCTAAGGGAAATAGATGAATTCCTGACATCATGCAATCTACCAAGTCTTAACCAGGAAGAGAACAACAGCTTAAATAAACCCCTAATAAATGAGGAAATTGAAACTGCGATAAAAACATCTCCCAACTAAAAATATCCTAGGTCCAGATGCATTCACATCAGAATTTTATGAAACGTTTAAAAAAGACATAAAGCCATTGATACTCAAATTATTCAAGAGTATAGAAACAGAAGGAAATCTCCCAAATGCCTTTTATGAAGCCAACATCACTCTAATACTAAAACCAGGCAAAGATACAGCCAAAAAGAAACTATAGACCCATTTCACTAATGAATATAGATGCAAAAATTGTCAAAAAAGTACTTGCACATCACATACAGGCGTATATAAAAAAAGATCATCCACCATGACCAAGGTGGATTCACACCAGAGATACAGGAATGGTTCAACATACATAGATCAATAAACATCATAACGGACTGAAATATAAAAACCTCATGGTCATCTGAATTGTGGCAGAAAAGGCCTTAAATAAAATTCAGCATGCTTTCATATTTAAAGTACTAGAGGGAATTGGAATGGAGGGAACTTTGCTCAACATAATTAAAGCCATATACAACAAACCCACAGACAGCATGATCCTAAATGGTGAAAAACTAGAAGCTTTCCCCTTAAAGCCAGGTACCCAACAAGGTTACCCTCTATCCCCACTCCTTTTCAATATAGTTCTTTAAAAGCTCACAAGAGCAATAGGAAAAAGAAAATGAAATTAGAGCAATACTAATTGGAAAAGAGGAAGTCAAACAATTGCTTTTTGCAGCTGATGTGATAGATTATTTTTTTTTACTTTTAAAGTTTGTACTGTTTTATTTTATTTTATTTTTTTTATTGATGCTTTGTGCATTTCATACATCATTTTCCAATTCAGCTCAGGCATATTTCCCTTTCCCTTCCCCCCCACCCCCCCAACCGAGATCATGCATTCTGCCATAACTGTCCTGCATATTTCTCTCAGTTTTTTTTTTCCATTTTTTAGCTATAAGTGATAAT
>VZQC01004730.1:361269-387315 GCA_009823505.1 Rhizomys pruinosus
GAGAAATATTTATATCTGGGTTATTGGTATTAGCATCCACATATGAGGGACACCATTTGTCGTTTGTTTTTCTGGGACTGTGTTACTTCACTTAACATAATGTCTTCTAGCTCCATCCATTTACCTGCAAAGTTCATGATGTTGTCCCTCTTTACCGCTGCATAGAACTCCATTGTATACATGTACCACATTTTCTCTATCCACTCATCTGTTGAGGGGCACCTCATATCCAATTTTACCCACCTCATATTCAACAAAGGGGCGAAGAAGACTCAATGGAGGAAAGAAAAGATCTTCAGCAAATTGTGTTGACATAACTGGATCTCCACTTGTAGAAGAATAAAACTAAACCCCTACCTCTCACCATGTACGAAAACAACTCTAAAAGGATCAAAGGCATCAATGTGTAATCTGAAATTCTCAAAATGATAGAAGAAAACGTTGGTAATAACCTACAAGACATAGGTGTAGGAAAAGACTTTCTAAATCAGATAGCAGCTGCACAAATCTAAGGTCAACAATTGACATGTGGGACCTTATTAAATTCAAGAGCTTCTGTACAGTGAAAGAAACAATCAAAGTAGTGGAGAGAAAACACACAGAGTGGGAAGAAACCTTCATTAATGGGACATCTGATAGAGCATTAACATCCAGAGTATATAAAATACTCAAGAAAAAAAAAGGAGGAAGAAAACAAATGACCCACTAAAAGATGGAGTAAATACCTAAACAAAGACTTCACAAACGAAGAGGTAAAGATGGCTGAAAAACAGCTTAAACAGTGTTAAATGTTGCTAATAAGGCAATGCAGAGCAAAACCACCTTAAGTTTCATCTTATTCCGGTAAGAGTAGCTATGATCAAAAATACAAAGAATACCAAATGTTGGAGAGGTTGTGGGGAAAGGGAAACACTCATCCACTGCTGATGAGAATGCAAAGTCATGCAACCCCCATGGAAAGCAGTGTGGAGAACTCTCAAGAAACTGAAAATGAGCTTACCACCTGACCCAGTCATACCACTCCTGGGTATATAACCACACGACTCATCCTATCACAGAGATACATGCAGATCTATGTTTCTTGTAGCTCTCTTCAAAATATGGAAGAGCTGGAAGCAAACCAAATGTCTCTCAACCCATGAGTGTATAAAAAATGTGTTACATCTACTCAATGGAATTCTATGCAGATGTAAAGAAAGAGGACATCATGAACTTGGTAGGTAAATGTATAGGACCAGAAGCCATTAGTCTAAGTGAAGAAACAGTCCCAGAAAAACAAATGACATATGATGTCTCTCATTTCTGGATGCTAGCACAAATTATCTCTTTTGAAGGTAAAATGAATAATTCCTGTTTCTTTGTTTTTAGTAAATATAATACCTCATGTTAAAGAAAAGGATATTTAACCAAAGTTTTATAAAATTGGTGATTTATTTACTTTATGTGTATGAGTGTTTTGTCTGCATGTATATAAATGCAGCCACACATAAAATAACCAAAGATGCCAGAACATTTATTTGTCCCCTGTAGCTGGAAGTATGGATCATTATTAGCCACCATATGTGTGCTGGGAACCAAACCACAATCCTCTGCAAGCTCATCCCGTGCTGTCCAAAATGGAGCTATGTCTCTAGACCCAGGGATTCTTTTCTTTATTAATTTTAATCATATTCTTATTAAAGGGACTCAGGGTGATATTTACAGGGAAAATGCATTGATTAAATCTAATTAGCATTTCCTACATTTCTCAAACTGTTCTCAATGTCTGTGAATCAATAATCCAAAAGAGAGAGAACACTCCATATTTGTTATTCTGTATTTGACTTATTATACTCCAAATTAGTACAACATTTTCATTCATTTTGGAACATATTGAAGAAACTACTTTTTGTGGCTGGAAAACTTTCCATTGCTTATATACAGAATGTGGATTTTATCTGTTTTTCTATTGATGTACACCAAGAAAAATTCCATGTCATAGCTACTGTGATGAATAGTGTTGTAAAATATGTTTGCATTTGGGTCTCTGGCATACTGATTTACTTCAATTTGAATTAAATAATAAAGTAGATGGATTATACCATAGATATGACTGCAGCTTTTGATAGAAGTTAAATAGTATTTCCCAGAAGGGCAGTACTAATTTATTCTCCCATCTATAGTGCATAAGTTATTTTTTCTTCACTACCTTGCCATTTGTTACTTAAAAAGCAAACCAAACAAACAAACAAACAAGCAAGCAAACAAAAAACAAAAGCTAGTAAGAGCCAGGCATAGTGGTACATGTCTTTAATCCCAGAACCTTGGAGGAAGAGGCAGAAAGAAGTCTGGAAAACCCAGGCCAACCTGGTCTATATTACAAGATCCACTATCTCTGTTTAAAGGGAGATTCTTTCTAAACAACAACAACAACTACACCCCCAGTCAACCAAATAAACAAGCAAAATCATGGGGGTTCTTACTGGGAGAGAGGGCATCTTGTAGTTTTCATTGGAATTTTCCTAAAATTTAATGGTACTGCTTACTTTTTCATGCATGGGTTTGCCATCTGTAGTATTTCCTAATGAGAACTGTCTATTTGAAACATTTTACGAGGATTCAGTGAATTATTTTCTGTTGTATCATTAAATATTTTATCTTTTAATCTTCAGTCATGTGAATAGATGACAAATATTTTTTCTCCTATTCTACAAGTCATCTTTTCATCTACAGACTTTTCTTACAGTGAAGAAAAATTTTAGTGCAGTTAATCACTTTTGTCAACTTTTCATCTTTGTTTCCTGAGATTTCAGGACTATGTTCCAAGAAACATAACCTACAGAAATATCTTAAACTATCCAACCAGAAGTACTTTTGTTAGTTTTGCTTTATAACAGAGTATTTCAAATTATTTTCCAAGACGGACTCAAAATCATAATCCTATGCCTCATTCTTTGGAGAAGATGGATTAGAAGTATGTCATAACTGTGCTCATTTCCTATGTTTTCTTGTACTCACTAAATAATTTAGATCACAAATTAGTCTTATCCATGTTAACTGATTTAATTGCAGGATAAAAGAGGCATCAGGTTATGATATACTGTATGTGGATAAATTGTTTATCCACTAATATTTGTTAAATAGGTTATCATTTCTCTAATGTATGTTTTCAATATCTTTGTGGAAGATTAGTTGGGTCTATATGTGTGGGTTTACTTCTAAGATCTACACTCTGATACATTTATATGTGTTTTTAGTTTCTTGTCAATGAGATTTAAAATATTTTATTTAATTAATTTTATTAAATACATATACATAGATATCTGTGTGTTTGTGTGTGTGTGTGCGTGTGTGCGTTATGCCTGCATGTGAATAAGTGCACCCATGACATGTAGTAATAGCAGAGTACAGAAGAGAGCATGCATAACTTCGAACTGGTGTTATAGTTGTTTATTAGCTGCTATGTGTGTGCTGAGAATCAAACCCTGGTCTTCTGGAAGGCCGTCAGTGCTTACTGGCTGAGTCATCTCTCCAGCCCCCCAATAGGGGTTTTTATTATTATTTCTCCTGCAGTATGAATGAAAAACAGGAATTATGATGCTTTCAGCTTTGTTTATTTTCTTTTTCTCTTTTTTTCTCAATTATGTTACCTTTGTTATTAATGGTATTTTTTCCTTTTAATTTGTTCTGTTCTGTGTATGAGAAGAATTCCATTGGTTGGAATACTGGGAAGACCCTTATAGCCCCTTAATTCAGGATGGCAAAATAAAATTTTGACCACTTGGAAACCCAGAGTTCTTTCATCAGGACTTCAGGTAACATCCTGTATCACTGTCTTTTCACTGTTTTTTATAAAGGGAGAGGTTGAGAAATAAATAAGACAACAAAATAAGTTAGAAACTAAATCAATTTATAATGGTTCCAAAAGTATGTAATATAAGAAAATTTTCTCTAATTACTGTAACTTTCTTATAATGAAATTTGTAGTCATCAATAAAGAAATTACAGGTGATACAAACAGAATTATCTTTTATGCTCATGGATTAAAAGAATAAATATTTTAAATGTCTATATTTACTTAAATAATCTAAATAATTAATATAATAGTAACTAAGATATTAAAGCCAATTTCCACAAAATTTAAAAAATAATAAAATTCATAAGTAAATACAAACACCACGAATACCAAATAAATTTCATATTACAAAGAAGTTATGGCATCACAAAATTTTATTTCACACAAACAGCAAGATAAAACTTTCAAACCCAATATTTTCAGTAATTAATTGGCCACAAGTGAAAATAAATACCTATACAAAGAAAATGCACTCATTTTCATTGGGATAAAGAAAGAAAGCCTAACTATATGTTAAATACAGTAATTGTACTTTAGTGAAAATGAACAGAGATAAAAGAACTAGAGAAAGGGTCCCATTCACACACTATATTAAAGAGTTATCTACTTCACCAAGCTGACTTTATGTGTTTTTGATGAAATGCATGGTGCATTAGATAGCATGAAATATTATTATTTATGAAATATTTAATCTGAATTTAATCAATGTGTTGGTCCTAACTTCCTATCTGCAATAATAGAGAGAACTACAGAACAACAAGTTTTAAATGGATCAATCAATTAAACGCAGAAGTAGACTGCTTAATGAAACAAATTGATCTTACTATTAAAGTATTCAGTGGAAAATGGAAGACTATTTTAAAAGAAAACTAATATAGCCGGGCGTGGTTGCACATGCCTTTAATCCTAGCACTTGGGAGACAGGGGCTGGCGTATCTTTGTGAGTTCAAGGACAGCCTGGTCTACAGAGCGAGTTCTAGGACAGCTGGAGCTACAGGGAGACCCTGTCTCGAAAAGACACCATGCCACCTAATCAATAGATTAGGTGGCATGATGATTCTATTGTCTATTTTCTGAAAGTGAGTCATAGCACAAACAAAAAGATTGCAATATTATGATAGTTTTTTAATCTGATTAGAAAATACAGTCACAAATCCTTGTTTCTATTATAATATATAAATCTAACAGACATATGATGTAGTCATATATATGTATATACATATATATGATAAATTACAAAATACTGCAAACTAAACATTGTAAATGTAAGTATTTTGAGATTTACAAAATGATTGTATGTATTATTTCTTAATCGTGTATTATATCATATGCCAATTATAGGAAGGAGTAAAATGGTGTATAACAGTATCAGTATGAGTTAGATTTTTTTTTGATTCAAAATAAGAAAGATGAAAGGAAACTCAGAAAAATAAATAAAATATTAATAAATCTTAAACTTATAATCTGGGTCATAGATTTGTTTTCCTTTGGATTACCTATTTAAATGTTTAATAAATGAAATATTTTTATGTAAATTATCTAATGACAATCTCAAAATATATTGAAAATTTTACTTTCTCTGTAATAGAGTGAAAACACTTTTTGAAATAATTGTTTTGATGGTTCAGTGCCATTGTGTCTTTGTGCAGGGGGCTGCTGAAGCACAGGAGCCTGGACGTCACTCCAGACAGGTAGATTTTAGGGGAGATTGACTCTTGGGTTGCTGGAAAAGAGTCTAAACTCTAAACCCTTGTAGGGGGTGGCTGTCTGGGCAAGCATCTCCCTTTGCCTTTGCAGCCAGTGCCAGGTGGGTTAAGTTCGGTGTCATTGTGTCTTTGTGCAGAGGGCTCTGAAGCACAGGAGCATGGAAGTTGCTCCAGACAGGTAGCTGGACACGGGCTAAGTCATGCATAACCCCCTCCCCCAACTGGAATTGATGAGAGAGTATCCAAGTGGACTTTTTTGGAGAATCTTCAGAACAGGAAGGGAACAGTGATTTAGATTTCCAATATCCAATATATAAACAAAATTGAAAGCCTGAAACCTCCACAAGTCGATACTCAATAAACAAGGAGGAGGAAAGAAAGAAAAAAAAATAAGTATGGGAAGGAGGCAAGCAAAACCAGCCTGTAACATAATGAATATACCTTTGTGATTTGAATCACAAAACGGAAACCCACAGGCCAGGGACACGACGAAGGGACAACATGGAAAAGGTGCAGGATAATTCCACACCAAGCTCTACCAACCCTGTAGGAGATAGCTACAATGGGATCCCCCGGGAGGTGACCCAAGAAACAGATCTTAGAGGAATAATTGCAGACCTATGCAGAGAAATTAAAGAAAATAAAGAAGAATTCAGAGAACTAAACAGAGAGAATAAAAACTCAAAAAGGACCTAGAGGGATACAATGACAAACTTTGGAAAGAACTAAAGGAAGAGATCGACAAACTCCAGAAAGAACTAGAGGGAGAAAAAAACAAACTCTGAAAGGAAGTAGAAACGCTGAAAAAGGAAGCCAACCAAGGAAGTAAGGAGCACAAGAAGAGATTGAGAAGTTCAAAAAGGAAATTGAAATACTAAAGAAATCACAGGATGAAATGAAAAAGGAAATAGAACACTCATCCAATCAAGGAGAAAGGAAGGAAAAAACTTCAGAAGTAGAATGGAGGAAGCAGAACAAACAATATCAGACCTGGAAGATAACACAGAGCAACTAAAACACTCAAATAAAGAGTATGAAAAATTTAAAAACACACAAAAGTGGAACAACCAGGAAATATGGGACACTATGAAAAGATCAAACCTATGCATCATAGGAATTGAGGAAGGAGAAGAACCTCAAGAGAATAGTATTGATCACATCTTCAACAGAATAATAGATGAAAATTTCCCCAAACTAAAAATAGACAAACCCATACAAATACAAGAAGCACATAAGACTCCAAATAGACAAGATCAGAAAAGAAACTCTCCATGCCATATCATAGTTAAAATGCTAGACACCCAAAAAAAGACAAAATTCTGAAGGCTACAAAAGAAAAACAAGTCAAATACAAAGGGAAACCCATCAGAACTACAACTGACTCCTCAGCACAAACCATGAAAGCAAGAAGAACTTGGAGCAAAACACTCCCAGTGTTAAAGGACTATGTATGCCAACCCAGAATACTTTATCCAGCAAAAATGATGATTATAGTTGAAGGAGAGAGAAATATCTGCATTAAATAAACAAGATTATAGAATATATGTCTAGAAAACCAATTCTTCATAAAATACTTGAAGCAATTCAAAGGTCAGAAGAGAGGAGCAACTATCTTCAAGCACCTAGGAAAAGAAACTAATAAAAACATAACCACAGGAGTAGAATCAGAGACTAAAAGTCCAAATGGATAATAAGGTGAAAGGAAACAACATCCATCTTTCAATTATAACCTTAAATATTAATCGCTAAACTCCCCAATCAAAAGGCATAGATTGGGAGAATATATTAGGAAACAAAATCCATCTGTATGCTCTCTACAAGAAACCTATCTCAATTTCAAGGATAGGCACCAACATAAGGTGAAGGGATGGAAGAAAGTATTCCAAGCAAATGGTATCAAAAAGAAAGCAGGTGTTTCTATTCTAATATCAGACAAAATAGACTTCAAAGCAAAATAAATCAAAAGAGAGAAAGAGGGCCATTACATCTTTATAAAAGGAACAATTGACGATGAAGATCTCACAATCATGAATATATAAGCACCCAACGCCGGTGCACCAAACTTTATAAAGACAATTTTCAGGACCTCAAGGCACAGATTAACCCTAGCACACTAATAGAAGGGGAATTCAATACCCCACTAAGTCATTTAGACAGATCAACAGGACAAAGGATAAACAGAGAGACATCTGAACTGAATGATACAATACACCAAATGGACCTCACATACATCTATTAAATGTCTCACCCAAACATCAGAGCATACACTTTCTACTCAACACCCCATTGAACATTCTCCATATACTGGCACATAGGAAAAAATTCAACAAATACAAAATGATAGAAATAATATCATGCATTCTATCAGACCACAGTGCAATAAAACTCAATATCAACACCAGGATAAACCCTGCAACCTAAAAAAACACATGGAGACTAAACAACACTCTCCTGAATAATGAATGGGTCAAGGAAAAAATAAAGAAAGAAATAAAAACATTTCTGGAGCTGAATGACAATGATAATAAAACATAGCAAAACCTTTTGGACACTTTAAAAGCAGTCCTAAGAGGGAGGTTTATAGCTCTAAGTGCCTACATTAAAAAAAAATAGCACAAGTGTATGATCTAACACTGCAGCTAAAAGTGCTTGAGAGACAACAATCAATGAACCCTAAAAGCAGCAGACAAGAAGAAATAGCAAAAATCAGAGCAGAGATCAATGAAATATAAACAAAGAAAACAATACAAAAAAATCAATGAATCCATACGTTGGTTCGAAGGAACAGCTCCAAATCAATAGAATCTGTGATGAAAGAGGAAATATCACAACAAACAATGAAAGATCCAGACAATCAAAAGGGAATACTTCAAAAACCTATACTCTACTAAGTTTGAAAACCTAGAAGAAATGGATGAATATCTGAAATCCTGGGAATCACCAAAGCTCAACCAAGAAGAGATCGACAGCTTAAACAGACCAATAGTATGTGAAGAAATTGAAGATGTAATAAGCAGCCTCCCAACCAAAAAATGCCCAGGCCCAGATGGTTTCACAGCAGAATTCTATAAAATATTTCAAAAAGACTTACAACCATTACTACTCAAGTTGTTTAGAAGGATACAAATGGAGGGAGTTCTCCTAGATTCCTTCTATGAAGCCAGCGTCATGCTAATACCAAAAGCAGGTAAAGATACAACCAAAAAGGAGTATGATAGACCCATCTAAATGAACACAGATGCCAAAATTCTAAACAGGATACTGACAAATCGCACACAGACCCACATCAAGAAGATCATCCACCATGACCAAGTTAGATTCATAACAGAGATGCAGGGATGTTTCAACATATGAAAATCAATAAATATCATCAAGCATATAAATGGACTGAAAGACAAAAACAACACCATCATTTCAATTGATGTGGAGAAAGCCTTTGACAAAATCTAGCATCCCTTCATGTTTAAAGTCCTAGAGGGAATTGAATTGGAGGGATCATTCCTCAATGTTATCAAAGCCATATAACGGAAACCCACAGCCAATAACTTCCTAAAGGGGGAAATGACAGAAGCAGTCCCCTTAAAGGTAGGAACTCGGCAAGGCTGCCCCCCATCAGCCACCACTCCTTTTCAATATAGTGCTTGAAACCCTTGCTAAGGCAATAAGGCAAGAAAAGGAAATTAAAAGAATTCTAATTGGAAAAGAGGAAGTCAAGCTATCCCTTTATGCTGATGATATGATTGTCTACTTAAGGGATGCTAGGAACTCCACCAGAAAACTCCTGGAAACAATTAAGTACTTCAGTAAAGTGGCACGATACAAAATAAATCTAGAAAAATCAGTAGCCTTTTTTACACCAACAACAAGCAACTGAAGAAGGAATTCAAGGAGACCTTCTCACTCACAATAACCTCAAAAACAATAAAATACCTAGGAACAAACCTAACCAAAGACACCAAGGACCTCTACAACAAAAATTTTAAAGCCCTGAAGAAGTAAACTGAGGAAGACATCAGAAGATGGAAAAACCTCCCATGCTCATGGATTGGGAAAATAAATATAGTAAAAATGTCCATTCTAGCCAAACTCGTGTACAGATTTAATGCAATCCCAATCAAAATCCCCAAGAACTTCTTCTCAGACTTCGAAAAAAAATACTCAATTTCGTTTGGAAAAACAAAAGACCCCAAATAGCCAAAGCAACCCTGAGAAAAAAGAGCAATACAGGGGGGATCGCTACAGCAGACATCAAACTATACTACAGGGCGATAGTCATAAAAACAGCTTGGTCCTGGCACAAAAACAGACGAGTTGACCAATGGAATAAAACTGAAGATCCAAACCTGAGCACATACAATTTCAGCCACCTCATATTTGACAAGGGTTCCAAGAAGACAAAATGGAGGAAGGACAACATCTTCAGTAAGTGGTGTTGACAAAACTGGATCACTACCTGTAGAAGAATGAAATTAAACCCGTAACCTCTCCGCTGTACAAAAGTCAATTCCAGATGGATCAAAGACCTCAACGTGAAACCCAAAACTCTGGACGTGATAGAAGAAATACTTGGCAGCAGACTACAAGACATAGGCATCCTCAATTTCATTTGGAAAAACAAAAGACCCCGAATAGCCAAAGCAACCCTGAGTGNAATGTAAACTTGTACAGGCATTATGGAAAGCAGTGTGGAGAACCCTTGGAAGACTCAAA
The DNA here is from genome assembly GCA_009823505.1 of Rhizomys pruinosus. Classification (NCBI taxonomy): domain Eukaryota; kingdom Metazoa; phylum Chordata; class Mammalia; order Rodentia; family Spalacidae; genus Rhizomys; species Rhizomys pruinosus. The sequence continues at coordinate 371,521 of VZQC01004730.1, forward strand.
ATGAACTTGCCACTTGACCCAGTCATACCACTCCTGGGTATATACCCACAAGACTCATCTTACTGCAGAAATACATGCACAGCTATAATTATTGCAGCTCTGTTCACAATAGCAAAAAGTTGGTACCAATCCAAATGCCCCTCAACTGATTAGTGGATAGAGAAAATGTGGTACATGTACACAATGGAGTTCTATGTAGCAGTAAAGAAAAACAACATCATGAATTTTGCAGGTAAATGGATGGAGCTAGAAGATATTATATTAAGTGAAGTAACACATTCCCAGAGAAACAAACAATGAATGGTATCCCTCATCTGTGGATGCTCGCGCCAATAACCCAGTTGTAAATATTTCTTGTTGAGAGGGATGCATATTGAAAGAACAACAACAGAAAGACTGCATCAGGAAACTGACTGAAATGGTGAATCAGGAGGGGTGAGAGGGGCGGGAGAGGGACATGGGTCTATATTCGATTAATGTATATTTTATTGACATGAGTTCAACAACTATCCAATTTTGCCTGGAATCTATCTACAGGTTACATGGTGTTTTAGGACTTAGTAAAAGTAAATATGTGTATATTAAACAACATTGATTTAAACGTTTTGATAAAAACTGTAATGCATCTGAGTCAATTGGAAATATAAATTCTTGTTGTCCACATTTGTTTTACTTAAAATCTGTATAACAATAACTTTGGGATTGGCATATACAAATGCTCTCTATAATTTTTCTATTGTACAGTATTATCTTGTAGCACTCTCTTTTAGCTGTAGGATGATTTATCTTAAGGAATTAAGTTTGCTTCCCAAGTTAACGACATACAGTCACCCAAAACAGGTTGGGTGTATTAGATGAAATTTTAGCCTTGATTCCTGCCTATAGGTATGTGTACTATAACTGCCTTTTTGAGACTCATGGGCCAAAAAACAAAAACCTAAAATAAAAGGGGGGATACAGTTATATATGTAAACGTTTTGTCAAAATCTTTGCAATTTAAATCTTAAAACTAACTACAGGAAAAGGTTTTTATGTTCCTACAAGTCAAAACATCACCAACTTAATGGCTGAGAAAGAAAAGATACAGCTTTGCATTGTGTAGGATATACCAGGATGTGCCAGCAGAATGTTTGGCCTGTCTGAACATTGAAAGGAAGAAAAGCCTCAGACTGCTACAAGCATCAAACCTCTCTGTGGATCCTATTTGTAACAACTGTTTATAATGATTCCTAACGAAACTTGCCTTCTAGGTGCCGCAAAATTTTAATATGAGAGACTTTCTTACCTCCCCTTCATAGAAAAAGGAGATATGATGATGATGAGGTCCTTCTCTAATTGTAAATTGGAGCCAACTGTTATAGAGGTAATCTCTTATAAAACCAGTAAAACTGCCTTCTTTAATTGACTAATAGACATAGGAAGTACGGAAAGGATTATTATCTATTCATAACCAAATATAATACTAAAGTCTATTTAAGCTGTACATTTAAGCAAAATATATTAATACAGGAGAGTTTTGATATCAGCAATGGATTATTCTACCAAGGGGATTTTGGCCAGGGGATCCAAGCCCCCCCCCCACAAAAGGTAAAGGCTTCATGCCTGTAAACTGGGATACCTGCAAGAAGAGAGGCGATAGGCCCTGCTGTCGAAGACCTGATGTAAGCATGGGAAAGTTGTAGTGAGACCACACTTGCAAGTGTACAGTTGGTCTCTGGAATACCAGAGAGTGTTACCAAAGGCCACTAAACCAATAAAGCAAGTATAGATCTCCTTGAGTCAAGCAAGACTCCTCCATCGGCACCAGCTGAACCTCACCCACCTGGAAATACTGTGCAGCAGTGGCAGCCTTATGTCTGTATATCCCAAATATAATTGTCTATTAGCTCTCTCCTTAGAGGAATAACCCATGGCTGATACCACAAGCTTACATCCTCTAGTGGTTAGGAGATGTTATAAGCCACAGTAAGACCCTGTCATATTTTACAGAAAAAAAAAAAACGTAATTCATGGATTAACATACCATCCAAACATCTGTGTCTATAACAAAGTAACCTACCATAACATTTAGTACTGCTTAAATACCTATACATCTAATTGCTTATGCTTCATTAGTAGGATTGAAAGGTTATTCCTGGACAAATTGTCAGCCCATGAAAGGAAACAGCCAGAATTGACCAGATTCCAAGACAACAGCTCCAGAGAAAGTAGACTGTTTTGCTTCTTGTCCACCTGTACCCCTTTTCTAAGCCTAGGGAACAATCTGCGGAAGAGGGAGCATGGTAGAATGTAAGAGCTGCAATTGGGGCAAATGGTGAAACTACAGCAATATAGACTGGACACTTATTTGATCAACTTGATTGTACATACAAGCATCCCCCCAACTGGATGGTGGGACTCTTGGGCTGTGTGGGTTTGGGCACAACTGCTTGCAAATTGGTGTTATATGAAGGATGCCTGTAGTCATAAATTATTACTTATTGTTAAAAAATGAAAAAAATATTTATTGGTAAAAAAAAGATTTGGCTTTGAAAAAAACATTGAATTTTATCAAAGGCTTTTTCTGCATCAATTGACATGATAATGTGATTTTTGTCTTTGAGTCCATTTATATGATTTATGACATTTATTGCTTTATGTATGTTGAACCATCCCTGTATCTCTAGAATAAACCCGACTTGATCATGTTGTAATACCTTTTTCATGTGTGCCTGTATGCAGTTTGCAAGTATTTTGTTGAGAATTTTTGCATCTCTGTTCATTACAGATGTGGGTCTATAGTTTTCTTTTATTAAAAAATACTTTTATTGAAAAAAAGAAATAATTATTTTGAAAGAATAAAACAAATTGAAAGAGAAATATTTGGGAAGTGAAGTGAATCTAGGTGATTTTATACTACTAATACCCTCCTAGATAATCATTTCAAAATCCATGCTGTACTCCAGATGTTTTACAGTTTTAGCATAACATACATTACTCTTCTCCCATATTGTTTTGAATTATGCATAGAATTTCATGAATTTTAGAGTCAATGTAATTGTATTCCACTGTATTTCCTCAAAAATTTAACTACATACAATTCAGATGACCACATTACCAGCATAATGCTGATAGCATAAGGATTACATTGTCTATGTGGCAAATGTTTGATGACTGTTTATTTTCGGTGTGTGTGCTGCAGATTAAACTCAGCACTTTGCCCCACATCATGCCATATCCCATCTTCCATCCCTGAAATCTAAATATCTTAGGTATCGTAGTTTTCATGTATACTGATTTTCAATTTGTGGACTGTGTATGCATCCACAAGACCAATTTGAAATTACTAGTGTGATGTCAGAGAATGTAGAATTTGGTACACAAGTACTTCTTGTAAAGTAAGATTCCTTAGCTTCTGCACACCATTACAATGGACTAATATTATCCCTTCTTATTTTATTGTATTGGATTTTAGTCCAACATGAAGAAATTAGTATAGAGAAAATTATTTCCCAAATTCTACTAGAAGAGAGAGAGAGAGAGAGAGAGAGAGAGAGGTGTTCAATTAATTTGATTTACATTATTATATTTTTTCACAAATTAAGAATGGAAACATGTATATCAAAATAATATTGTATGAAAATTATATATTTCAAGTATCTTGTTAATAAATTAAGGTAAATTAGCTGGTGTACTTATCAGGTTTAAAATTTTGACTAATAATGAAAATACAAGATATTAATCCAGGCATGGTGGTGAATGCATTTAATCCCAGTACTCAGGATGTAAAGGCACATGGACCTCTGTGAGACTAGGCCAGTCTGGTGTACATACAAAGTTCTATATTAGCTGGGTCTATAGCAGGACCTTGTCTTTAAAATTGAAAGGAAGAAAGACAGAAGCAAGGAAAGAAAGAAAGAAAGAAAGAAAGAAAGAAAGAAAGAAAGAAAGAAAGAAAGAAAGAAAGAAAGAAAGAAAGAAAGAAAGAAAGAAAGAAAGAAAGAAAGAAAGAAAGAAAGGAAGGAAGGAAGGAAGGAGGGAAGGAAGGAAGGAAGGAAAACCGCTTTTAAGAATGGTTAATTCTGTAGCTGAATATTTTAAAGTCTAACAGGTTGAACATCATTAGTGCAGAACAATACTTGTTTGGGGTCATAGGTGATTTCACGTAAAATATATATGCTATTGTACCAGTTTCTTTAACATTATCACATGAAAGAGCAGATAAAACATTCGTCAAAACACATGTGATAGATCTTATACAAAAGGCCATCCTCTGTGAGAGCAGCCAGTGCTTCTATCCATTAAGCTATCTCTCCAGTCTCGCTGGAAGCATTTTTTTATTTAATTGATTTTTTTTAATATAAGATTTAAGAAATTATGTATACATTAAAAAACACATGTAATAGCATAATTAGCTGGAACTTAAATGTTAAAAGTAAACTGTATTGTCAGGCAGGTCATTCCAAAGCGATTTACTCTAAGAAATGTCAGAAACTTTCAGTTTAATAAGCCTGAAATTATGTCATAAAATTTTAATTACCTCTAACGACATTATTTTTCTAGACAGATTAGTATTTGAAGCACTAATTTTGTTGTTAAGTTCATGTGTTGAGTGTATTCTCCTTGTAGAAACATGTATGACCCAACTGTGTTAGAAATTAGCATATTAGAAAGTGTAGGCGCGCCTTGGACACCAAGGCTTCTTGGCTGCTTGTCACTGGGGCTTCTCGCTGCTCAGATTCTTGCTCAGATTCTTGAGCGTGAAGGAGCCTTTGGCACAGGTGCCCTTCACCTGGAGCAGCATGTCATTCTACGCCAGCGCCAGGATACAGTGCTCGAGTTCCAGGGATGGCAGGGTAGAGGAACACGAGACTCCTCCAAAGATCCTGCTCCATGTATTTCACAGCAGGGCATTCTCCAGACCAATGCAATCAGCTACCCTGAAGAACATTCAGTGTTTTGCTGAGTGAAGGTGACAAAGAAGACTAGTCTTGTTCCTGATCTGAGGTGGAGCCCTCAGTCTCTCACATTATGCTGCTAGCTCTGCCTGTCTGATGCTGACTGAGAAAGTATCTTTTTCATCACACCCATCATGAGAGGCTGTTTAATTTTGTCCACTGCCTTTTCTCTATCTCAGAGTTATGTTTTTCTGTTAACAGTGTCACATTATTAGTTTTCACAGCTCAAATTATCACTGCTTTCTTTTTTAAAATTTTATTTATTTTTGTATGTGTATGAATGTACTGTCTGCATGCAAGTCTGTGCACCCGTGTCGTGCAATGCCGCAGAGGTCAGAAGAGGGTCTCAGATTCCCCTGGAACTGCAGTTCTCCTGGAATTGGAGTTACAGATGGTTCTCAACTGCCATGTGGTTGCTGGGGATCAAACCCGGGTCCTCTGCAAGAGCAGTTGGTGCTCTTAACCGCTAAGCCATCTCTCCAGTCCTGCACTAAACTTCTAATTGAATACAAGAGAAATGAGGTTTCAAGTGAAGATAACATAATATATAACTATATAATATATATATATATAATATATATTATATATAATGCAAGTTACATTAAGACAAAAAGGGATAAAATGAAACATGAGATGTTAAAAGTAGTGGGGCATGGGAGGGCAGGGTAACGGAGGGAGCATGTGGAATGTGGGATGCTACTAAAGATAAAAACGTTGAAAATGCCATATAGAAGCCTACAATCTTACTGCTGCAGAAATTTACAGAAGAGAGTAGGGGGTAGCAATTTATTTACTTTTCAGCCTGATCTAGAGGATTCAAGTCTCAAAGTCTGGATAATGAAGGGAGGAAGTGAATACAATTTTACACATTAGGCAGTGACTACATCATTTTTAGTTTTATTGGCTAATAACAAACATGTACAAAAAGCAAGCAGAGTATCTAATTCATGAGGAAATAAAAGAGTAAAAGGACTCTGGGTTAGACAAACAGGAAAGAAGTTATGTTAAGGAGGGCTGAACTGTAAGACCAGTGTGACTATAGGGAGTTGTGTCAGAGTTTTAACAACAAACTTGTCAGTTTAGCATAGAGAGAAAATTAGAGGAGAGAGAGAGAGAGAGAGAGAGAGAGAGAGAGAGAGAGAGGATTAAAATACTTGTCTCTATTTTTCTGACATTTTCTATACCATTATAATAGGGAAACACTTCTTTTCCAAGACAATGTAGGCTATCAAATAAAAAATAAAGCACAATACCAGCTATGTGTTATCTCTTTTTGCATTGCTTTACAGTGGGATCCACTGACCTCACAGCCCAAAATTGGAGACTATTGCAATTAGTTGTGCTCCTATATTTCTGGGGAATGAGAACAAATGTCTACTCATCACAGGGAAACAAATACAGATCATAGTATGAATAACAGCAATTTACAAATTGATAAATCAATGAATTTTACTCGGATTTCTTACAGGACTGTGGGTGAGTGGTTATTTAGTAGTACAAATGACTCATAGATGTTGTATAACCAAAATCCCATCACAACACAGGTGACAGATCATGATAGTAAGAATCCTGGAGCAAATAGTACAACCTTGAAGGCAGATCAGTAGGTAGGATAATGTTGCTCTATCTGAGCCTATTCCATGAAACCCAGATGGTCTTTAATTATTTCAAGCATCTTGGTTGATCAGCCTCTCTCAGGAAGCTTTACTGGTCTGGCAATATCTCTCAGCTATCATTATGGTTTATATATCCTTTTGAAAGCAATAAGCCTAGTGAATCTGCTCAATTTCTGGGACTTCTTGAAGATACTGTGTTATTTACTTCCTGAGTTTAATTAACTTCCTTGCATGTTTCATTTCCTCTTATGGCATGCTGCTTTTCAAAATTTTTAAATTTTAATTTTTATCTTTATTTTTTATTTTCACACTAAAACAGAAACAATACGAAATGACAATGACAAAATAAAAGAAAACAAAGCCAAAAAAAGGGGCAGAATTTCCATGTCTTTTCTAGTGAAATAAAGAATCCATCTGCAGGGCTCGGTATGTAATTCTTTTTTATTTCCTTTTTTATTCCTTCTTTTCTTTCTTCTTTTCAGCTCTTTTGTGGCTACCAGAAGTATATGTGTTTACTGGCTGGTTGAGGAAGCCTTGAGCTCTCAGGTGAGAAAGAGTCTAGTTAATTTCGGGGGTCTCATTCCTAAACTGCCTATTCAATTTCTAGTTCCTGTTTAATTATTTTATCCTCTGAATAGGGTCACCATAATTACCAGAATGGAATTGGGACACTGACCAATCTCACTTCTTCCACGCTGAAAATGGACTTGGTTGTTGCAACTGGGGTATTCCCCATTTAGAGGGCCAATCTAAAAGACCCCCAAAAGCATAAGTATAGAGGGAAAAAGTCCTTGACTGGTGCCTGTAAAAGCAAAATGAAGGCAGGAGAATTTAAGAACATAGTCTAGGCAGGGGACCAAGAGAAGCAAGAACAGGCTGTATTCAAATGTCCAATTTAAAAGTCCATTAGAATTTCTTGACCAGGGGTTTCAACGCATCCATTTATTAGGTATCTCATTCTGTTCATTTGGCCATGATGTCTGGACTCATGATCTGCTTTCCAGGCATTTTAATAGTCAAGATATGAGTTTCCACTTAGATAGTTGCTAGAAAGATAGATGGAATCTTATTATCAAGGATTAATTGACAATAGTGGAATTGTCCTTCACCTGTAGGTGACCCTACTTTCTTAATCAAGGCCAAAATCTTGGGTTTTATGTCTGTTTAACACTATTTCATGTAACTTTAACCCTAATATCTGGAGGGAGAATTTTTCAGGCTTTAAAATAACCATATTGACTATTTATCTTCTGGTTATAATTTCCTTTGGGCTTATTAAGTCCACACAATTAGCCCAGATTAACCAAACTTTGTTTTTTCAAGGTGATTTTCTTCTGATCTTCAGGGTGGCACTTGGGTTTTCAAAGAGAGGGTGGAGCACCTGGCTCCTTCTGGCTATTCTTCAGCAGTTCCATCTACCAAGGACAAAGTCAGGTCTTTCGAGACCAGGGTTCCCTTTGGAGCATGAGGCAACTTTCTTCTATATTGAGCTTGTAGACTTGACAAGGGCAGGCGTTCTGATGGTTGATCTCCAAGTCCTCCCATCACAGGAAGCTTCTTGACTCAGAAATGCAGAATATTTTAAAAGATGCCTCCATACAAAATCCCCTGTGACTAATTGACCTCAAAGGGCAAGGAACAAAAGCTTCCATTAAATCCCTTCTGCCAAATTGGAATGAGAATTAGGTATGGGTGTTAAGCAAACAAAAAGTTAAATTACACCAATCTGATACTTTTGATTACTGTATCTTAGTTAGATAAAGCTTGAAGAAAACCTTAAGAAGCTATGCATAAACATTGATTAGAAGAGACTTAACACCAAAGGATAAGCAGGGAAAGATGATTAAAAAAAAAAAAAACTGTCCTGGAACTCGTTCTGTAGACCAGGCTGGCCTTGAACTCACAAAGATCCGCCTGCCTCTGCCTCTGCCTCCTGAGTGCTAGGACTAAAGGCATGAGCCACCACGCCTGACTATCAATAAAAGAAATTTAAACAATTTTAGGCATATCTTAAATATAAGCGATTTACTACAAACAGAAATAGTTTCTTTACTTTCCCAAATCCCATATCCTTTTTCTTTTCCAATAAAAGGGAACATACCTATTGTCCAGAATTAAGCTGAAAAATATTTACCAAGTCCGTTCAATTTGTCTTCATCTGGGCTGCTAGTTCAGGGAAGTAAACCTAGATTTCTTGGGTCAGAGTAACTTGAAATGAGCAGAATAGATATCAAAAGTAATACTTGCATAATAGACAGAGATGAAAAATATCTTTCAGTACTCAATGGTAACCGATTACTTGTCTATTCTCCTTTAATTTGAACCTACAACTGGAAGTCCAGTCTAAGCCAGGAATGGACCAAAAACCAACCAAAACCCTGTAAGGTTATAATCCCATTTAAACCATTAGTAAACTGGCTTTAGTGTTTATACCATTCCACTCTAGAAACACTTAACCACTTCAATTCAGTACAAGTATCTCATTTTCTACTAAATTTTGCAATATTTATGCCCACCCAGATGAACAGGGAAGTTCCCCCAAACTTATCACCACAACACAAAATCCTTAAAGTGAGCCTATAAGTTCTGGGGCAGGCTCTGGCCAAGCAAATATTTCCAGATATTCAGAAATGCACCACATTCGCCTGGCAAATAGCTTTTATACCCATCCTAAAGATGTTCCACTTAGTGATCAAATATCCCCCACACAAAACACAACCATAGACCTTGAATTATATTTTATGTAATACTCACATTGCAACTCCTCCTTATTAGTGCCATTTACTTGTATTATTTTTACAGACATTTTACCTAGGGATAATATCTACCTTTAAAGGTGAGTTAAGTTTCTTGGAGACAAGAAAAATATAAATGATGGTTTTGTTTCTTAATCCATTCTACTAGTCTATGTCTCTTAATTGTATAATTCAGCCCATTGATATTTAAATCTGTTGTGGAGAAAATTGAACTGCTTCCAATAATTTTGATTTCTAGTACATTCTTACCCTAGGTTTTTATTTCCATGGTTGTAGTGTCATTTGTTTTCTGGTTTTGGTTGTTTATAGTCATCACTGCCCTCCGCTCTTTGTATTGCTTGAAATATTATCTGCAGGGATGGCTTATTGCAGATGAATTCTTTCAGTTTATTTATATCATGGAACATTTTCCTTTCCCCATAAGTTGTAATATATAGTTTGCTGGATAAAATAATCTGGTAATCTGGTTTGACCTCTGTTGTCTTTTAGAACCGGGAATATTTTGGCTCAAGCTCTTCTGGCTTTCACTGTATGCATTGAGAAAACAGTTGTAATTCTGATAGGTTTTCCTTTGTAGGTAACTTGTTGTTTTCCTTTTGAAGCCCTCAGTATATTTCTTTGCTTTAAACACCTTGTGTTTTTACTATGATATGGTGTGGAGAATTTCTTTTCTCGTTCTGTCTGCTTGATGATCTATATACTTCAAATAGTTGTATAAGTATCTCTTGCTTTCATTTGGGGTGAGTACCAATCACCCACCCGATGAGATTTACTCACAGAACCACTGTATACCACCTGTAAAGTACTGATCTATCCCACAGGGCCAGGCACCAAAGTCTGTAACTTGGTTCCATAGAAGAAAGGCTCAGCCAACACTGGGGCTATCCCTATTGTCTCCTGATGACTTTGGTGGTGTTTATAGGACCAAATTGTAGTCCCTAAGAATACAAATGCCCTCGGGCCACCTCTGGTGCTTCCCAATGTTCTTGGGGGCCACTAACTTCCCCTCACTGACTTTGCCATTAGCTGCTCAGAATATGCCAGTCACCCAGGGAACCGCCATCTTGGATAATCCTGATTTAAAAAAAAAAAACACATATGTTGCTTTTAATACATTTCCTCCTGGGATGGAATGCTTCAGCTCCCTGTGCCTTCACAAGCTTCACTCCAAAATGGAATGTTTCAACAAGAAAGAAATGGCTACACAATACCATTGTTTTGGATTATACCCCAGAACTTGATATTAAAAACCCTATTGATGATGATATCATTCCCTATGAGTAAAATATCATATATATATGTATATAATCTATTATATATTAATACTTAATTAATTAATACTAAGATATATATATATATATATATATTATTCATAGGGAATGGAGAAATCAAGCTTGTACTAACTTGGAAAAATCTTTCCTATGGCTATCTTTTACAATTCTGGAAGATCCTACTTGCACTACATAGTGTGAAAAGTACTCATCAAACTTAGCAGATGTGAACCCTGTAAGCTACAGTAATGAGTAGCCTGGCAAGATATGCCCATGTTGCAAATGGAACATAAATGTTATGGGAGTGTCCAAATGTTATGATTGTATTTAAAGACCATTATATAAGAAGTAATCCCTGGTACTGTTAACTGGGGCAAAGTCTCATGTCTAGTTAGACTATAGGTACCATAATAGAACCCAATATTATTATTCCAGTAAATGCACATAGTATTAAGCTCCCACTTATGCTCCTTACACCTGTTAATCAAGGTATCTATCATTCCTTATCAAAGAAGCTTCTATTTCCACTGGATGACAATGAAAACATACAAGTCTTCAGTTTGCACAAAATATGAGACCGTGGAGTGCTCATTTCTGAATGATATGTTTACAACACACCACTCTCCCAAATACCCAGGGATCAACACTGAAGAAGGGGCAGAAATATAGTAAAAGCCAGAGGTATTAAGGAATATAGGACAAGTATATTTGCAGAACTTGACAATGCTTCTGCAGACATGAACTCACAGGGTCTTAATTTCATGGACAAGATCAACCCAACCAATATCCCACCATGGCTAGCAGAGTTGTTCATGAACTTAAACTCCTGTGTGAGAAACTATTCACAGTTGTTATATAATGGGAGAAGGAGAGTCATTTTTCTGTCGCATCCCCGTTTGTCCAGCGAAAGAAGACACGACACGAGAGCGATCTTCCTCAAGCAGTTTTATTTGGGTACCCTTACATGTGCTCTCTCTCTCTCCCTTCCTGGTTCACCACCTATAAGGCATGTCACAACCAATCGACTTCCACCACGTGGGTCTCAAGGATAGGCTATCTCTATGCGGAACAGAGGGCTTCAGCAAAGCCAAACCAAATAAGGACATGTTTGCTGCATGGAGCGCTCACCCCCGTGGGGGTGGGAGGCGGAAACCAGCACCATCTTTGAGGCGCGGCACTCCGCAGCTCCCAACATTTTTCTTCAGGATGTGGTGCATCCTGATGCTCCACTAACTGGTCATACACCCTTGCACATAGGCAGCACTAAGTCAACTCAGTGAATTAGGAAAAAAGCAAAACATAGCAGGTGAATATGGGAGGAAGTAAGGGAAGGGAGTGATATGGGACAAAATGGAAGAGATGGATTAATGAACATTTAAGTAAAAATCACATTATTTGCAAGTCTGGAAATATAAGGAACTAGCTTTCCAGGCAGCTGATAAGTTACATACATAAAACCATAGCAATGGGGCTGGAGAGATGGCCTAGCGGTTAAGAGCGCCGACTGCTTTTGCAGAGGACCCAGGTTCGATCCCCAGCACCCATATGGTGACCGAGAGCCGTGTGAAACTCCAATTCCAGGAGAACTCCAGTTCCAGGGGAATCCAAGACTCTCTTCTGACCTCCTCGGCATTGCACGACACGGGTGCACAGACTTGCATGCAGACAGTACATTCATACACATACAGAAAAAAAAAACAAAAACATAGCAATGGTGGTAGTATGACCAAGCCCCACATAAACACAAAATACTGACAGATGTGTCAAAACAGTTAAGGGACACACAACTCCCTGAAAGACTATTGGAAACAAATGGCTGCTGGGAAAATATAGCATCCGTCTTGTTTAAAGATATGACTCTTGGTAGGTTAACCAGGCATCAGTGGATGGATCCACAACAAAGGACATTTGTGGAAACAAACCTGAACTATATATGCCACATAGATGTTACACAGTTTATGAAATTGGGTAGGGGTAGCAAGGCAGTGGTGCAAGTAGTGGATGTGATCTAAATAAACTGAAGATACATTGTATGACCTTCACAAATGTTTGTTTAAAAATGTTCATGTTTAGGGGCTGGAGAGATGGCTCAACAGATAAGAGCACTGATTGCTCTTGCAAAGGACCCGAGTTCCATTCCCAGCACCCACATGGTGGCTAAGAACCATCTTTAACTCCAGTTCCAGGGGAATCCGAGGCCCTCTTCTGACCTCCGAGGCACTGCACAACATGGATGCACCAGACCACATGCAGACAGTACACTCATACACATGTAAATAATAAATTGCTGGGCGTGGTGGCACACACCTTTAATCCTAGCACTTGGGAGGCAGAGACAGGCGGATCTTTGTGAGTTCAAGGCCAGCCTGGTCTACAGAGTGAGTTCCAGGACAGCTGGGGCTNACACGAGAGCGATCTTCCTCAAGCAGTTTTATTCGGGTACCCTTACATGTGCTCTCTCTCTCTCCCTTCCTGGTTCACCACCTATAAGGCATGTCACAACCAATCGACTTCCACCACGTGGGTCTCAAGGATAGGCTATCTCTATGCGGAACAGAGGGCTTCAGCAAAGCCAAACCAAATAAGGACATGTTTGCTGCATGGAGCGCTCACCCCCGTGGGGGTGGGAGGCGGAAACCAGCACCATCTTTGAGGCGCGGCACTCCGCAGCTCCCAACATTTTTCTTCAGGATGTGGTGCATCCTGATGCTCCACTAACTGGTCATACACCCTTGCACATAGGCAGCACTAAGTCAACTCAGTGAATTAGGAAAAAAGCAAAACATAGCAGGTGAATATGGGAGGAAGTAAGGGAAGGGAGTGATATGGGACAAAATGGAAGAGATGGATTAATGAACATTTAAGTAAAAATCACATTATTTGCAAGTCTGGAAATATAAGGAACTAGCTTTCCAGGCAGCTGATAAGTTACATACATAAAACCATAGCAATGGGGCTGGAGAGATGGCCTAGCGGTTAAGAGCGCCGACTGCTTTTGCAGAGGACCCAGGTTCGATCCCCAGCACCCATATGGTGACCGAGAGCCGTCTGAAACTCCAATTCCAGGAGAACTCCAGTTCCAGGGGAATCCAAGACTCTCTTCTGACCTCCTCGGCATTGCACGACACGGGTGCACAGACTTGCATGCAGACAGTACATTCATACACATACAGAAAAAAAAAACAAAAACATAGCAATGGTGGTAGTATGACCAAGCCCCACATAAACACAAAATACTGACAGATGTGTCAAAACAGTTAAGGGACACACAACTCCCTGAAAGACTATTGGAAACAAATGGCTGCTGGGAAAATATAGCATCCGTCTTGTTTAAAGATATGACTCTTGGTAGGTTAACCAGGCATCAGTGGATGGATCCACAACAAAGGACATTTGTGGAAACAAACCTGAACTATATATGCCACATAGATGTTACACAGTTTATGAAATTGGGTAGGGGTAGCAAGGCAGTGGTGCAAGTAGTGGATGTGATCTAAATAAACTGAAGATACATTGTATGACCTTCACAAATGTTTGTTTAAAAATGTTCATGTTTAGGGGCTGGAGAGATGGCTCAACAGATAAGAGCACTGATTGCTCTTGCAAAGGACCCGAGTTCCATTCCCAGCACCCACATGGTGGCTAAGAACCATCTTTAACTCCAGTTCCAGGGGAATCCGAGGCCCTCTTCTGACCTCCGAGGCACTGCACAACATGGATGCACCAGACCACATGCAATTGGTCCACTTATACACATAAAAATAATAAATTGCTGGGCGTGGTGGCACACACCTTTAATCCTAGCACTTGGGAGGCAGAGACAGGCGGATCTTTGTGAGTTCAAGGCCAGCCTGGTCTACAGAGTGAGTTCCAGGACAGCTGGGGCTACAGGGAGACCCTGTCTCGAAAAGACCAATAAATAAATAAATAAATAAATAAATAAATAAGTTTTAAAAAATGTTCATGATTAAAAATAAAATAGAATTAGGATTTTTTTCCAGAGATAAGAACAAGGTCAACATGTATTTGTAGATTCCCCAATGATCATTAGTTCATAGTAAAATTACTTAAAATGAAGTGTTTTGCCATTAATCAAAAGTCCTAATACATATAATTACCTGGTTATTTGAATGCTGTGTTTATTAATGACAATACATAGAAATTCTTGAAAAAATTGCTATCTCATGTAATGTTCATTCTATCACAATCTCAACTATGCAAAACAGATTGACTCTAGACAGAATTTAGTATTCTGGGCATTTATTTGTAATTTCCTTATAAAAATGTTGAAAGGAGAAAGGAAGATTGGACTGAGTGAGAAAATTACCTGTGATACAAGCTTTAGTAAGATTTCACCAGACTCTGATCCAGACCTCTTGAGGTAGCAATGGCCTAAAGTGTTACTTGGAAGAAAGACAGAGAGACCAAGATTTTATTCTTCCCTATAGACAATTTCATGTAAGATTCTTTCTAATGTAATTTCTTAACAGTTGCAGACCAACTTAAGATCTAACTTCATCATTATGGAAGGGGGACATTGTGAAACACTAAAGCCACTATCAAAACTGACTAATGGGCATAAGACCTACTCAATGTGAGGGAACTCATGCATGGTAATATAAACATAGCTACATATACATGGATAGAGGTTTCATAGATATTAGAGAAAAATATACTTTTGTCACTATGCTGAACCCACATAATTTCTTACTGTACATAGATATCTTTATATTTACTTTATATTTACTCTCATTATTCATCCAAACAGCTTCTTTGTACAGCAGATGTAGACTATTACAAAGTTCTACAAATGGCCAAACACAAAATATAAGTGAATCTGAGGTGCCTAGCCTTCAGTAACACATCTAAAATGAAACTTCTATACTTAAGGCCCAGGGAACATTGTAGAAGAGGGAGTGGAAAATAATTATCATCCAGATGTACAAGACAGCTGCTTCAACACTAGCAAAATCTCCACAGTGTGGCCTAACGAGATAGTATTTGATGGCAAAACCAGTGGACATACAAATGTAGATTGGGGAAATTTCATGGAGTAGCAAGATGAATAGCTAGAGGCAATGAATTGATGGTGAGGAAGGGAAAAATAAATTATCTACAGGTACTAACTAGTTCGCTGAGAGGTCACCTAATCCCAAGTTGGCAGTTGTTAATACAGGTATGGAGGAACATCACTAAATGGACTCAGTGATATATA
>VZQC01004730.1:389778-400777 GCA_009823505.1 Rhizomys pruinosus
GGGGGGGGGATACAGAAAGACATGAAACCTTTTCATCAAACCCTTGCAATTCAAATCTTAAAACTAACTATGGGAAAAGATTTGTTTGTTCCAACAGGACAAAACGTCACCAACTTAACGGCTGAGAAAGAAAAGATACAGGTTTGCATTGAGTAGGATGTACCAAAAAGTGGCAACGGAAAGGCTGACCCGTCTGAACATTCAAAGGAAGAAAAGCCTCAGATTGCCATAAACATCGAACCCCTCTGTGGATCCTACATGTAACAACTAGTTATAATGAGTCCTAATGAAACTTACCTTCTAGGTGCCACAAAGGTTCTGATATGAGAGACTTCCTTGCCTTCCCACCCATAGAACAAGGAGAAATATGACAATGATGAGGTCGCTCCCCAACTGTAAATTGGAGACAACTATTGTAGAGGTAATCTCTTATAAAACCGGTAAAACTGCTTTCTTTAATTGACTACTAGACATGGGAACTGTGGAAGGGATTACTCTCTGTTCAGAACCAAATATAATACTAAAGTCCTAGGGCTATGCACTCAGGCAAAATATATTAATACAGGAGCTCTGACATCAGCAATGGATTGTTCTACCAGGTGGATGTTGGCCAGGGGATCCAAGGCCCCACAAAAGGTAAGGGCTCCTTGCCTCTAAGTTGGGATACCTACAGGAGGAGAGGCAATAAGACCCTGCTGCCGAATACCTGATGTTAACATAGGAGGGATGTATTGAGACCACACATGCAAGTGTACAGATGGCCTCTGGAATGCCAGAGAGTGTTACCAAAGGCCACTAAACCAATAAAGGAAATACGGGTCTCTGTGAGTCAAGCAAGACTCCACCGTCAGCACCAGCTACACCTCACCTGGTGGTAAACTTTTTATATGCCCCTGGCTCCAACATCGTACCAGCAGAAACCCAGACTTCTGTGTGCTTTCTCTGGAGCATCATAGGAACACCAGCATTGCATGAAACTTCCTATGGCTCTACTTTGTCCTTAGCCCCTCCCTCTAAGTAATTCAGACTACATCTTTGTAGTTTGCAGCTTATGTGATGAAAAAACTATTTCAAAGAAGATATATTTTATCCAACACAGTGCAAAAGAAATAGTTGGACAAATTACATTCAGGTAAAATCTCTGAATGACATATTCTGTATGGGACACTCTAATTGAGCAGTACTCCAATATCCAGTTACAGAACATGCTTTTTTTCTTTCTGGTTTAGAATTTCGAGGAAGAAATAATATGTTAATTATAAAATGAAATTATTTTATTTTTCATAGAATACATTTAATCATATTTAGGTCTCCTATATCTACAACCTCATAACTCCACACATGATTTCATGTATTCTTTCATATATGTTAAGGGTTATCCAGTTAAATTTGTGTCCTCAGATTTCCCTTGGTGTGAATTCATCCAGTGAACTCTGTTGAGCCTATCTTAATGAAGACCAACTTTCCTGCACTCAGAGGTGATCAGCTGCCAAGGGTTCCTCAGCTAAGTTTGGAGACCCCCTGCCCATTTTCCCAAATATATGTTAGCTTCGTGTTAAGCTTTTTAATAGTTTTCTTTCGTCTCTTCTTAAATTACTTCTGAAGGAGAAAAGAGTTCAATATTAAACTTGCATTCACTGAAAACCCGCCAAAAACTGTTTTATGTCAAGTGCTTTCACACTCACAGAGATGAATTCTATTATATTCTTCTGTAACACTTAATCCAATTTCAATACACCTTGACATAAGCTATTGTTCAAGCTTCTTCTTCTTCATGAAATAACCCTGATAGAATGTATTTTGTTAGTATGTTTGGATTTTTTATCAGGGACATTGAGTAGAATTACGACTAATTATTTCTTTTTCATATTTGCTTATAGGTGATTCACTGTTGATGAAGCATATAATTACCAAGTTAGCTAGCAAGAAAATGATCGGTAAATAGATGAGAGAATGTTAGATTAGAATATGTTGCTAAGCATGCAGATAGATTGACTTAAATGAAGTTAGATGACATAAGGGAACATTTTAAAATTTAGGTCAATAATTTTTAAACAATTTTAAGCCATTCTGAAAGAAGATTGACCTGCAGATGATACATAAATAATTGTGGTACGAACTATTTTAATCATTTGTGATTGGCTATTAAGCACTCTGTCATTGGTTGACATAGCCGTATAAATTGACTTTTCTATCACTTGTTAATAGAAAAATTCAATTTACTTTCTTTGAGTCAATGCAATAATTATTTAATTCTTTTTGTGTTTGTGATTATAGGTAGTTTCAGGAGAAATTTAAAGAGTCATAATGACTCATTTCAGATAACTGTTATTGGGTTGTTAGTCCTAGGTTATGCCTCTAATGTGGCTTCCATATATAAATAATTGATAGGTATATAAATAAATATAATATGATATTACAGTACATGTCACCTGGTTATATTATTGTTTATTAACATTCCTCCAGATATATAAAATTGATGATCTATGGACCTACATTGTACTCCAACAGTAATCTTTTTTTCTGGAAAGTATTTTAAATGAGAATATCCTTGTATAAATAAATTCTACAGTTATTTATGGATTTATATTAGGAATATTTTTCCTTTATTCTACTAAGAAATGAAGAAAAATGCTATAAAAAACTCATCTGGGCCTGATGTAACAAACCTTTAATCCCAGCACTCATAAGCAGAAGCAGCGAGATCTCTGTGAGATCGAGACTGACCTAGTCTACCCAGTGAATTCCAGACTAGCTGGGGCTGATGCCTAAAGTATATTTATTTAAAAAATACTTATTCAACAATGATAAGCTTCTAATAAGAGGAAAATGCCTTGAACTTCATGACAAACCATTTGATGCCTTTTCTACTGTTTTTGAATGAGGAATATATGCACAGATGTCCAGGCTTGAATATATTTTTCTATAGTGATGCTTGAATTAGAGGAGATGGTGAAATACTAGACGGTAATATCTAGGAAGAAGTAAACTGTTGTTGGCTTGCCTTTGAAGTTTTTACCTGTTCTAGTTGTCTTTTGCCTGAGGGAAGATGCTTTGTTCCAATCCTCACTCCCCAACAGAGGTTTAAGTCTTGTCTCAGGCCCACAACAAAGAAACCAGCCCGCTACAAGATAAAAGGTCCTCTTTTAAGTTGTTCATTGAGATTATCCCAATGATAAAAACACTTTCTAATTGTTTTTAAATTTTTATTGATTTTTTATGACTTTCATCGAATATAATTTGATGGTATTTAGATTCCATGCCCAATCTAATGTACTCAATTATATCTACCAATCTAACTATGTATCTATGTATATATCTATGTGTCTATCTATGTATCTATCATCTATCTATCTTATATATCTAACCATTTTTCTATCTATCTATCTAGCTAGCTAGCTATCATCTATCATCTATGTATCTATCTATATCAAGAGACTGACTTATGTCTCCAAATGTCTTTCTGTGTAGATTCATTTCCAGAAGCCTAACTAACCCATCAAGAGTCCCATCCCTATAATAAAATGTCTCTTCCCCTCTAAAAAGGCATGAATTACCAAACATTTCTTAGGTTAGGTTGGGATTTCTTATGAACCTCCCTGCCTATACTGTTTTTTTTTTTATTTTTTCTGTTTTGAGGTTAGCATATAAATTGTAAATGCTGTCGCCATTGATGGGTTCATATGAGTAACTGAACAGCTATCTGGAAAACTATTTTTCCTTATGGTCATCCACCACGTCTAGGCCTTAGAATCTTTCTTCCTCCCTCTTCCTTGGTATCTCTGTGATATGCCCCTAAGCCTTGGGAGGCAGAAGTTTAAAATAGGTGTCCTATTAGGTATACACACTCTGCAACCTCTTACTTTCTGCACATTGTTCAATTGTAGTTTCCTGTATTAATCGCCATCTTCTGCATAAGGAGCCTTCTCTAGTGAGAGTTGAGAGATGCATTTATCTTACATGTAGAGGTTACATTGAAGATGTGTCACTTAGGCGAAAAGACTCACAGACACTTATTCCTTGCGTCTGAGCATTTGAAATTTGAATTAGTCTCCATATATTTCAAAAAAAGTTATTTGAATAGTGTAGGGTGCTTTTGTTTGTAAACACGAGAGTGCAGTAAGATATTACATTGGGACTACCTGTGCCCAGCTGCCAAGGCCTGTCTGTGTTGTGCAGGCGGTTGGCTGGCGGCCCACCTCAGGAGGCACCACCCAATGCTAGGACCATAGAAAGGAACTGCGTGGGTGGATAGAAGGTCAGCCAGCAGCACACACTATCTGTGCCCAACCGCCCAGCTGGGGACTGGTGCACAGGCCAAAGAATTCAACCCCCTCCCCACCAAGCTACTGATACTGAGGTGGAAAGTGTAAACTGCTGGTGCTGCTGGTGCTGAGGTTTAAAGCTGTTGTGAGGATACAGCAGTGTCAGTGATTGGAGGCTGCATAGCCAAAACTGAGGAAGAAACCAACAGGAAGCAAACTGAGTGACCAACCAAACCCCCATAGCAACATTTGAGATTAGCAACAGAAGGCAAACAAATAAATAAAGGGTGAAAAACAACAACAACAACAACAACAACAAAAATACATATGCCAAAAACACAATGGAGAAACAATATGGGAAAAGCTCAAAATAAATCCCCACTGAACCGAACCACTCCTATAGACGATCCCAACAGCGAGATCTCTCTGGAAGGGAAACAAGACACCGACCTTAGAAAAACAGTTGTAGACATATTCAAAGACTATAAAGTACAAATCAGAGAAGAAAAGGGAGAGAATGAAAAACTCATGAAGGTTGTTTAATATACACATATTTACTTTTACTAAGTCTTAAAACACCATGTATCCTGTAGACAGTGTCTAGGCAAAACTGGGTACTTTTTGAACTCACGTCAATTAAATATGCATTAATCGAATATACACCCGTGTCCCTCTCCCACCTCTCCCCCCTTCCCAATTCACCATTTCAGTCCCTTTTCTGATGCAGTCTTTCTCTTGTTGTTCTTTTACTATGCATCCCTCTTCATGAGAAATATTTATATCTGGGTTATTGGTACTAGCATCCACATATGAGGGACACCATTTGTCGTTCGTTTTTCTGGGACTGTGTTACTTCACTTAACATAATGTCTTCTAGCTCCATCCATTTACCTGCAAAGTTCATGATGTTGTCCCTCTTTACCGCTGCATAGAACTCCATTGTATACATGTACCACATTTCTCTATCCACTCGTTCAGTGAGGGGGGCACCTGGGCTGGTTCCCAAAGCTTTTTTTGCTATTGTGAACAGAGCTGCAAATAAAAAACTTAGCTGTGCATGTATCTTTTGCAGTTAAGATGGTGTCTCTTTGGGGTATATACCCAGGAAGTGGTTTCTGACTGGGTCAAATGGAAGGCTCATTTTGAGTTTCTAAGGGTTCTCAACACTTCTTTCCATAGTGGGCTCTGTGTACAAGTTACATTTACATTCCCACCAGGCATGGATGAGTGTTCCCCTTTCCCCACAAAAACCTCTCCAGCACTTGGTATCATTTGTGTTTCTGATTCTAGCCAGTCTTATTGGAGTAAAGATGATATCTCAAAGTGGCTTCTTTATTTAATTTGCATTTCATTAAATTATCAGAGATTGCTGAACAGTTCTCTTAAGATGTTTCTCGGCCATTTCTAGTTCCTCCTCTGTGAATTTTCTATTCAGATCTTTGCTCCATGTTTTGAGTGTTTCATTGTTTCTTTCTTTTGTTTTTTTTTTGAGTTAGCTTTGTTATGCATCGAGTTAATTAAACGGGAGACCTATAAATTTTTGTTTTCCACATTTGTTTTACATAAAATCTGTAGAGGAATAAAATAAACTTTGGGCACTGGCAACATACAAATGTTCTTCTATAAATTTCTTCTGGTTTGTTTACCAGTAAACCCTTGTGGCATTCTCTTTAAGATGATTTATTAACCATTAAAAAATTAATTAAGTTTGTTTCCCCAAAAGCATGCACTCTTAAGCCAAAAATGTATTCAATAATAAAGGAGCTTTCTGACATCAGCCAATGGGCTTATTCTAACCAGGGAGAGATGTTTGCTAGGGGATCCAAGGCCCCCACAAAAGGTTAAAGGCTCCTTGCCTCCAAAACTGGGATATCTGCAACAAAAGAGGGCGACGATTTTAAGTCCCTTCTGTCGAAGACCTGACGTAAACTTGGGAAAGATGTATTGAGACCACACAGGCAAATGTACAGATGGCCTCCGGAACACCAGAGAGTGCTTACCAAAAAAGGGCATCCTAAAAACTAAATATAAAAACCAAAAAATTACGGGTCTCCTTGGAGTCAAACAAAGACTCCCCCATCAGCACCAGCTACACCTCACCTGCCCTGAAATACTGTGCAGCAGAGCAAGGCCCATATGTCCGTATATCCAAATCTAATTGGCTATGGCTCTCTCCTCGGAGGAATAGGGGGGAATTACCCCATGGGCTGATTGCCAACAAAGCTTACATCCTCTAATGGTTAAAGAGATGTTATAAGCCACAGTAAGAACCCTGTCATATTTTAGCAGGGAAAAGGAAAAAAAAATGTATTCATCGGGATTATTCATCCCATTTACCATCCAAACATATGTTTTTCTATTTCTATCCCAAGTTAAAAACCTAAACCATAACTATTTAAGCGGGGCTTTTTAAATACTATATATCTAATTTCGTGTGCTTTTCATTTCATTAGGATCGAAAGGTTATTTCTGGACAAAATGTCAGCCCATTGGCATGAAAAGGGGAACACAGCCAGAAAAGGGGGGACATTTACCAGAGGTCGAAGGGACAACAGCTCCGGGGAGAGTGGACTGTTTTGCCTCCCATCCACCTGTGCCCCCCCTTTTCTAAAGCCTCGGGAACAATTTTGCGGATTAAGAAGAGGGGGCACGGTTAGACTTAGACTTTAAGGGCTATAATTGGGGTGAATGGTGAAAACTACAGCAATGTAGTCTGGGACCCTCATTTGATCCAAACTTTGATTTTTCTGATTGAAAAACATTACCCCCCCTCACCCCCCTGCTGGGGGGCAGGTTGGGGCTGTGGGGGTTTGGGCACAAACAGCCTGCAGATATTGGTTTTTTACATGACGGATACTTGTACTCATTGGGGCATTATCCACTTCTACGCTACAAAAACATGGAAAAAAAAACCAATGGCCCAAAAAAAAAAAACCAACCAAAACAACCACTGCGAAGAACCGATGGCCGGCCAGCTATGGCAAGAAGCGTCTTGCTCTGGGATTGGTGTGTTGGGGGGTGGGGGGGGGGGGGCCCGGGGCCCGGGCCATCTGCCTTGCCCCTGGGGGAGCCTTGGAACCCTGTTGTCTGCCCTGCCCCAGGCCTCCGTCCCCCCCTTGTTTTTAAAAAAACAAAAAAAAAAAAGAAAAAACTCATGAAGGAAACTAGGAAAGGAATGGTAAAGCCAGGGACAAGAACTTAAAAGGGAGGCGATGAATAAAAACTCCGAAAAAAAGACTGAGCGTAAGACGAAATCACCACAATACTCCGAGAGAAGAAAAAGGACTAGAGGGAGGGAAAATGACCAAACCTCCGGGACTGGGTGAAGGTGGAAAACATTGAAAAGATTCTCCGGCTTGAAAGGGAAAAAAAAAAAAGAAACTGCACCAGCAACGCGCAAGGACAGCACAGTGTTAAAAGAATGCAAAGCTCCAAACGTAAGTGGAAAATAAAATTACTTGAAGGAAAAGAAAGAAAATCACAGGCTGATAGTAAAAAAAGGAAATTGAACATTTCATCCAATCAGCCGGAAAAGATGGGGGTGAAAAAAAAACAAAAAAAAAAAAAAAAAAAAAAAAAAAAAAAAAAAAAGAAAAAGAAAAAAGAATAAGAGAAAAAAAAGATCTCAGAACCTACAGGATTAACCCAGGCAGCTAGAAAAACTCAACCGAAAAAAATTATCGGAAAATTTTAAACAACCACAAGACGAGTGGAATGGACACCAACCAGGAACATGTGGGACCACATGAAAACGGACTTAAAAACCTCTACATCATAAAAGAATAAGAGGAAGGGGAAGGAGAAGAAATCCAAAGGAGAATGGTATTGATCGATCTTCAACAGAATAAATAGACGAAAAAACTTCCCCCATAACTGAAATAGACAAAAAAACCTAGAAATACAAGACGCACACAGAACACCAAATAGGACAAGACCAGAAAAAAAAAACAAACAACCAACAAAAAAATCAATCCCAAGTCTATCATAGTTGTTTTTAAAACACTAGATGCTCAAATCAAGGACAAAATATTAAAAGCCAAAAGAGAAAAACAAACAGCCAGTTATTCTATTAAGGGAAAAAAAAACATCAGAATCACAGCCGACTTCTCATTGCAAACCGCCCATGAAATGAAGGCCAGAAGAACATGGACCAACGTATCCCTAGTGCTAAATGAATTTGGATGCCAACCCAAATTACTATACCCAGGAAAAATATCAATCACAGTTGAAGGAGCAAGAAAAATCTTTCAGGACATAAACAAAATGAAAGAACACATGTCAAAAAAAAAAAAAAAAACCCAAACAATTCAGAAAATACTTGAAGCAATAAAAGAAATGAGGAAATGAGCAACTATCCTTAAGCAACCCAAAAGAAAAATTACCAAAAGCATAACAGAGTAAATAAATATCTATACCAAGAATGCAAAAAAAAAAGTCAAAAGGAAATAACACACACCTCTCAATAATAACCTTAAATATTAATGGTCTAAACTCCTCAATAAAAAGACATAGACCGGGAAAATTGATTAGAAAACAGAATCCATCTATATGCTGTCCCCAAGAAACCCCTCTCAGCCTCAAGGACAGACAGTACCTTATAGTGAAAGGATGGAAAAATATATTCCAAACAAATGGTACCAAAAAGCAAGCAGGAGTGGCTATTCTAATATCAGACAAAATATACCTCAGCGTAAAATTAATCAGAAAATACAAAGAGGGCCATTATATCCTTATCAATAGAACACTTAACCAAGAAGATCTCACAATTTTAAATATTTATGCACCAAACTCTGGTGCACCAAACTTTATAAACACAATCCTTCAGGACCTCAAGACACAGATTAATCTCAGTATGCTAATATTGGGGGACTTCAATACCCCACTGAGCCACCTGGATAGGTCAACTACACAAAAAATAAACAGACATCAGAATTGAACAACACAATACACCAAATGGTCCTCACAGATAGCTACAGAATATTCCATCCAAACACCAGAGAATAACCTTTCTACTTAGCACCCCATGGAACAATCTCCAAAATTGACCACATACTGGGACACAAAAGGAACCTCAACAAATACAAAAGGATTGAAATTATTCCATGCATTCTAACAGACCACAGTGCAATAAAGCTCAATATTAACACCAGGGTAAGCCCTACTAACTATAAGAACACATGGAGACTAAACAGCGCAATACTGAACAATGAGAGTATCAGAAAAGAAATAAAGAATGAAATAAAAGCATTCCTGCAACTAAATGAAAATGACAATACAACACAACAAAACCTGTGGGATACAATAAAGTCAGTCCTAAGAAGGAAATTTATAGACCTAAGTGTTCACATTAAAAAAACAGAAAAAGAACAAGTAAATGATCTAACACTGCAGCTAAAAACACTTGAAAGACAACAACAAATGAATCCTAAACCCAACAGTCAGGAAGAAATAACAAAAATCAGAGCAGAAATCAATGAAATAGAAACAAAGAAAACAATACAAAAAATTAATGAATCCAAAAGCTGGTTCTTTGAAACGATAAACAAAATAGACAGACCTCTAGCCCAGTTAACCAAAAGAAAGAAAGAGCAACTCCAAATCAATAGCATTTGTGATGAAAGGGGAAACATCACAACAAATAAAGGAAAAATACAATCATAGGAGAATATTTCAAAAACCTATACTCTACTAAATTAGAACACCTAAGAGAAATGGATGAATATCCGAAACTCTACAATTCTCCAAAGCTTAACCAAGAAGAGATTGACAGCTTAAACAGACCCATAATATGTGAGGAAATTGAAGATGTAATAAAAAGCCTCCCAACTAAAAAAAGTCCAGGTCCAGATGGCTTCACAGCAGAATTATGTAAAACATTTAAAGAGGTCTTACAACCATTACTACTCAAACATTTCAGAAGGATACAGACAGAAGGGAATAACCCAAATTCCTTCTATGAAGCCAGCATCACTCTAATAACAAAACCAGGCAAAGACACAAACAAGAAAGAAAACTATAGAACCATATCATTAATGAACACAGATGCAAAAATTCTCAACAAAATACTTGCAAATTGCATACAGACCCACATAAAAAAGATCATCCATCATGATCAGGTTAGATTCATACCAGAGATGCAGGCATGGTTTAACATATGTAAATCAATAAATATCATAAAGCACATAAATGGACTTAAAGACAAAAAACACACAATCATCTCAATTGCTGCAGTAAAAGCTTTCAACAAAATCCAGCCTCCCTTCATGCTTAAAATCCTAGAGGGAATTTGACTTGAGGGATCATTCCTCAATGCAAGCAAAGCCATATACAAGAAACCCACAGCCAACATCATTCTAAATGGAGAGAAGCTGGAAGCATTCCCCTTAAAGGCAGGAACACGACAAGTCTGTCCACTATCGCCACTCCTCTTCAATATAGTGCTTTAAATGCTCGCTAGAGCAATAAGGCAAGAAAGCAAAATTAAAGGAGTACTAATTGGAAAAGAGGAAGTAAAACTATCCCTTTTTGCAGATGATATGATAGTTTACCTAAGGTATACTAAAAACTCCACCAGAAAACTCTTAGAAATGATCAAAAGTTTCAGTACAGTGGCAGGAAACAAAATAATCCTAGAAAAATTAGTAACCGTCCTTTACACCAAAAATAAGCAACTGCAACTGGAGAAGGAATATAAGGAGACCTTCCTAATCACAATAGCCTCAAAAAAAAAAAAA
>VZQC01004730.1:407694-444554 GCA_009823505.1 Rhizomys pruinosus
TGTATCAGTGAAGGTTTCCTCCCACTCTGTGGGTTTTCTCTTCACTTCTCTGAATGTTTCTTTTGCTGGACAGAAGCTTTGGAGTTTAATGAGGTTGCATTTGTCAGTTGTTGGCCTTATTTCCTGTGCAGCTGCTGTTTGATTTAGAGTCTTTTCCTACATCTATGTTTTGTAGGTAGCTGCCAACTTTTTCTTCTATCACCTTCAGAGTTTTGGGTTTCACATTGAGGTCTTTGATCCATTTGGAGTTGACTTTTGTACAGGGTGAGAGGTAGGAGTTTAATTTTATTCTTCTACAAGTGGTGATCCAGTTTTGCCAACACCATTTGCTGAAGATGCTTTCTTTCCTCCACTGAGTCTTTTTGGCCCCCTTGTCAAAGACGAGGTGGCTGAACATATATGTGCTCAAATTTGGATCTTCATGTTTGTTCCAAAGGTCTATGGGTCTGTTTTGTGTCAGTACCACGCTGTTTTTATGACTACAGCCCTGTAGTATAGATTAAAGTCTGGTATAGAGATCCCCCGTGTATTACACTTTTCACTCCGCATTGCTTTGGCTATTTGGGGTCTTCTGTTTGTCCATATGAATTTAAGGATTTTCTTTTTCCAAGCATGCGAAAAACGTCTTGGAGATTTTAATTGGGATTGCATTAAATCTTTATATTAATTTAGATAGGATGGACATTTTTATTATATTAATCTTTCCAGTCCATGAGCATGGGAGTTCTTTCTATCTTCTGATGTCTTTTTCAATCTGCTTCTTCAGGGATTTATAAATTTTGTTGTAGATGTCTTTGGTCTCTTTGGATAGGTTTGTTCCTAGATATTTTATTGTTTTTTAGGCTATTCTGATTGGGAAGGTCTCCTTGTACCCATTCTTTAGTTGCTTGTTGTTGGTGTAAAGGAAGGTTAATTTTGTATTCCAACACTTTACTGAAACTCTTAATCATTTCTAGGAGTTTTCTGGCTGAGTTTTTAGCATCCCTTAGGTAAACTATCATATCATCTGCAAAGAGGAATAGTTTGACTTCCTCTTTTCCAATTAGTACTCCTTTAATTTCCTTTTTTTGCCTTACTTCCCTAGCAAGTGTTTCAAGCACTATATTGAAGAGGAGTGGTGACAGGGGACAGCCTTGCCGAGTTCCTACCTTTAAGGGGAATCCTTGTAACTTTTCTCCACTTAGGATGATGTTGGCTGTGGGTTTCTTGTATATGGCTTTGATTATGTTGAGGAATGATCCCTCCAGTCGAATTCCCTCTAGGACTTTAAGCATGAAGAGGTGTTGGATTTTGTAGAAGGCCATCTGTGCATCAATTCAGATGATTGTGTTTTTTTTTTGTTTTTCATTCCATTTATGTGGCTTATATTTATTGATTTACATATGTTGAACCATACCTGCATCTCTGGTATGACTCCAACTTGATCATGATGGACAATGTTTTTGATGTGAGTCTGTATGCAATCTGCAAGTATTGTGTTGAGAATTTTTGCATCTATGTTCATTAATGAGAAAGGTCTATAGCTTTCTTTTTTTGCTTGTATCTTTGCCTGGTTTTAGTATTAGAGTGATGCTCATTTCATAGAAGGAGTTTGAGAGATGTACCTCTGTTTGTATCCTTCTGAACAGTTTGAGTATCAGTGGTTGTAAGACCTCTTTAAATGTTTTATAGAATTCTGCCCTGAATCCATCTGGACAGGGGCTTTTTTTAGTAGGGAGGTTTTTAATTACATCTTCAGTTTCCTCAAATGTTGTGGGTCTGTTTAAGCTGTCAATCTCTTCTTGGTTTAGCTTTGGTGATTCCCAGGGTTTCAGATACTCATCCATTTCACTTAGGTTTTCAAATTTAGAAGAGTACAGGTTTCTGATGTATTCCCATATTATTGCCTGGATCTTTTTGTTGTCTGTTGTGATGTTTCCCCCTTCATCACGAGTTATTGATTTGGAGTTGCTCTTTCTTTCTTTTGGTTAACTGGGCTAGATGTCTGTCTATCTTGTTTATTCTCTCAAAGAACCAACCTTCAGATTCATTGATTTTTTTGTGTGTTGTTTTCTTTGATACCATTTCATTGATTTATGCTTTGATTTTTGTCATTTCTTCATGTCTGTTGCTTTTAGGGTTCATTTGTTCTTGTGTTTCAAGTGTTTCTAGTTGCAGAGTTAATTCATTTATTTGTGCTCTTCCGGTTTTCTGTTTGTTTGTTTGTTTGTTTGTTTTTTAATGTAGGCACCCAGGGCTATAAGCTTCCCTTTTAGGACTACTTTTAAGGTGTCCCATAGGTTTTGCTGAGTTTTACTGTCATTGTCTTTTAGTTCCAGGAATGCTTTTATTTGTTTCTTTATTTCTTCCATGACCCATTCATTTTTCAGGAGTGTGTTTAGTCTCCATGTGTTCATGTATGTAGTAGGGCTTATCTTGGTGTTGATATTGAACTTTATTGCACTATGGTCTGATGGAATGCATGAAATTATTTCAGTTTTTTGTATTTGTTGAAGTTTTTTTTTTTTTCTTTGTCCCAGAATGAGGTCAATTTTGGAGAATGTTCTGTGAGTTGCTGAGTAGAAAGTGTATTCTATGGGGCTTGGGTGGAATATTCAGTAAATGTCTGTGTGGTCCATTTGCTCTATGGTATTGTTCAGTTCAGATGTCACTCTGTTTATTCTTTGTCCAGTTGATCTGTACAAGGGGCTTAGTGGGGTATTGAAGTCCCCTACTATGAATGTTCTGGGGTTAATCTGTGCCTTGAGGTCTTGTAGAGTTGTGCTTATAAAGGTTGGTGCACCAGAGTTTGGTGCATATATATTCATGATTGTGAAGTATTAGTGGTTAATTTTCCCTTTAATAAGGATGTAATGGCCCTCTTTGTCACTTCTGTTTATTTCTACTTTGAAATCTATTTTGTCTGACATTAAAATAGCAACTCCTGCTTTCTTTTTGGTACCATTTGCTTGGAATATCTTTTCCATCCTTTCAATTTCAGTTGGTGCCTATCCTTGAGGGTGAGATGGGTTTCTTGTAGACAACATATAGATGGATTCTGTTTCCTAATCCATTCTCCTAGTCTATGCCTTTTGATTGAGGAATTTAGTCGATTAATAATTAAGGTTATAATTGAGAGATTTGAATTGTTTCCTTTCCCCTTATCATCCATTTGCATTTTTTGGTCTAGGTTTTTATTTCTGCAGTTATGCTTTTATTAAATTCCCTTTCAAGGTACCTAGGATAGCTGATCCTCTCCTCTGCCCTTTGAATTGCTTCAAGTATTCTCTGAAGGTTTGATTTTCTGGACATGTATTCTTTCATCTTTCTTATGTCATGGAAGATTTTTCTTTCCTTTAACTAGAATCAACATTTTGGCTGGGTAGAGTAACCTGGGTTGGCATTTGTAGTTGCTTAGCACTGGGAATGCTTTGGTCCATGTTCTTCTTGCTTTCATAATTTGCTCTGAGAAGTCAGCTGTAATTCTAATAGGTTTTTTTCCCCTTATATGTAACTTGTTGTTTTTCTCTTGTGGCTTTTCGAATTTTGACTTTGTTTTGGGTGTCTAGGGTTTTAACTATGATATGGCATGGGGATTTTCTTTTCTGGTCTTATCTGTTTGGTGTTCTATGTGCTTCCTGTATTTGTGTGGGTTTGTCTTTTTTTAGTTTGGGAAATTTTTCATCTATTATTCTGTTGAAGATCTGATCAATAGCATTTTCTTGGGATTCTTCTCCTTCCTCTATCCCTATGATCCAGAGGTTTGATCTTTCCATAGTGTCCCACATTTCCTGATTGTTCCACTCTTGTGTATTTTAGAATTTTTCATAGTTTTTACTTGAGCTATTTAGTTGTTCTGTGTTATCTTCCAGATCTGATATTCTTTTATCTGCTTCCTCCATTCTGCTTCTGAGGCTTTTTCACGTTCTTTCCTCTTTATTGAATGAGTATTTGGTTTCCTTTTTCACTTCATCTTGTGTTTTCTTTACTATTTCCACTTCCTTTTTGAGCTTCTCAGTCTCTTCTTGTAGCTCCTTGCTTCGCTGGTTGGTTTCTTTTTTTCATTTCAGCATGGGTTCTTTTCAGTGTTTCCACTTGCTTCCGGAGTTTGTCATTTTCTCCCCCTAGTTCTTTCTGGAATTTGTCATTTTCTCCTTTTAGTTCTTTCCGAAGTTTGTCATTCTTTCCCTCTAGGTCTTTTCTGAGTTTCTTATTCTCTCCCCTTGGTTCTACAATTTTTTTGAATATATCTGTGATTGTTTTATAATCTGTGTCCTGGACTACCTCCAGGGATTTCCCATTGTGGGAATCCTCCATAGGTTCAGTAGACTTTAGTGTGGAATTATTCTGCGCTTTTCCCATATTGTTCTTTTTTTGTGCTTTTGGCATGTGGTTTTCCTTTCACCTGTATTCTGATGTGAATATTAAATGCCTCTTCACCGTGCTGAAAAATCACTTTCCCTGATCCCTTCTCTTTATTTATGGGGTGTGACTTGTGTAGATTTCAGGCTTTCAATTTTTATTATACATTTGGAGGTATACCTCACTCTTCCCTTTCTCTTCTGCAAGAACTGAGTAGGTAACAGACCTTATGACACCTTCTGAGCCCTGTGCTCCCTCTGTTGCTGCCAGCCAGTTCCTCTAGGTTGGTTGTAGGGGGTCCTGAGCACTGCCTCCGGAATTCTGGTTGGCATGCTGGGGGGATGGGGGAGGGGCAGCCCCCATGTGTGCCTGGCAGGCCTAGCTTTCCTTTCCCAGAATCCCCTACCTGATGCTGCAGCTGAGCTGGCTGGCCTGGCATAGGCCACCCGCCTATGTGGATGGCAAGCCTTGCTTCCACCTCATTGCCTTTTCTAATGAGCACTAAATCTATGCTGCCTTCTCCTCACAAATTTCCTCCTTGGCTTGCTTTTCCAGTGTCTTTAACCACCTGCAGAAAGCAGAAAGTTATCAACTTCTGTAATACATTAGGGTTTGATGTTATGACCAATTTCAAAAAGACTTACACCCTTTATGAAACAACTTCTAAATTTAATATTAAATTCTTAAATTCTGGGTGAATAATTGGCTCCCACATGATTTTTCACATTTAGCAAAAATGGGGCTTACATCTCAACAGTTTTTACAATGGCAAATGTGGGTTTCTGATAAAACTAAGCAGCTTGTACAAGTTTCCATTACCACCAGCAGTTAATGAGTGTTCCCCTTTCTCCACAACCTCTCCAGCATTTGGTGTCTTTTGTGTTCTTGATCTTAGCCAGTTGCATTGGAGTGACATGATATCTGAAAGTGGTTTTAATTTGCATTTCTTTAATTATTAACGAGGTTGAACATTTTTTAACATTTTTTAACATCAGCCATCTTTCCTTCCTCACTGGTGAAGTCTCTGTTCAGCTCTTTACTCCATCGTTTGAGTAGGTCTTTTATTTTCTTCCTCCTTTGTTTTTTGAGTAGTATATATTTTGGACGTTAATGCTCTATCAGATGAATCACTGATGAAGATTTCCTCCTACTCTGTGGGTTTTCTCCTCACTTCCTTGATTGTTTATTTTGCTATACAGAAGCTTTTGAGTTTGATGAGGTCCCTTTTGTGGACTACTGACCTTATTTCTTGTGCAGCACTGCAGCACCATCCTACTTCCACTGAGGATTTTTTTTGTTTGTTTGTTTTTTTTTTTTTCCTTTGTCAAATATGAGATGGCTGAAATTGTATGAGCTGAAGTTTGGATTTTTTATTTTGTTCCATTGGCAAATGGGTCTGTTTTTGTACCAGTACCAGGCTGTCTTTATGACTATGACCCTGTGATATCACTTGAAGTCTGTTAGAGCAACTCCCCTCCCCCCGTATTGCATTTTCCACTCAGGGCTGCTTTAGCTATTTGGGATCTTTTGTTTTTATATATTAATTTAAGGACTTTTTTTCCAAATTTGTGAAGAAGCTCATGGGGATTTTGATTGGGATTGCATTGAATCTGTATAACAATTTGGGTAAAATGGACATTTTTACTATATTAATTTTTCCCATCCATGAGCATGGGAGATCTTTCTATCTTTTGATGTCATTTTCAATCTCTTCCTTCAGGGATTAAAATATTTGTTGTAGAGATCGTTGGTATCTTTGGGTAATTTTGTTCCCAGGTATTTTATTATTTTTGAAGCTATTGTGACTGGGAAGGTCTTCTTATATTCCTTCTCCACTTGTGTATTGTTGGTGTAAAGAAAGGCTACTGATTTTTCCAGGTTAAATTTGTATCCCACCACTTTACTGAAACTCTTAGTCATTTCTAGAAGTTTTCTGGTGGAGTTTTTAGCATCCCTTAGGTAAAGTATCATATCCCCTGCAAAAGGGGATAGTTTAACTTCTTTTCTAATTAGTACTCCTTTAATTTCCTTCTCTTGTCTTATGGCTCTAGCAAGGGTTTCAAGCACTATGTTAAAAAGCAGTGGCAATAAGGGACAGCATTGCCGGGTTCCCACCTGTAAGAGAAATGCTTCTAATTTCTCTCCATTTAGGATGATGTTGGCAGTGGGTTTGCTATATATGGGGTTGATCATGTTGTGGAATTTTCCTTTCAGTCCGATAGTCTCTAGGATTTTAACCGTGAAGGGGATGGTAGATCTTGTGAAAAGCTTCTTCTGCATCAATTGAGATGATTGTGTGTTTTTGTCTTTAAGTCCATTTATGTGTTTTATGATATTTATTGATTTAAGTATGTTGAAACATCCTTGTATCTCTGGTGTGAATCCAATTGATCATGATGGATGACCTTTTTGATGTGGGTCTGTATTTGATTTGCAAGTATTTTGTTGAGAATTTTTGCATCTATGTTCATTAATGAGAAGGGTCTATAGCTTTCTTTTTTTCCTATGGTATTTAGAAAGTCTGGGATAGAGAGATAGACAAGAATTCTAAGGTGGAAAATTTGGTACCTGTCTGATGTCCAAGGCTGGCAGGTTGATTGTGTGTTTTTGAGGGGGAACTGAAGAGGGAGGACAGCAGTTTCTGACTTACCAGTGTCCTAGGAAAGCTAAGACTGACTAACCAGCATCCAGGTAGGCAAGTCAGGCCTCAAGGGAGATGGGGTTTGGAGTCATCTGAAAGGAGAAATGCAAAACACAGCAGTGATTTGTCATTATTTTGCATGATACAATCTCAGTGTAGTAGAATCAGCATTATCAAAGTGACATAAGATGAAAATTAGTAAGGAAGATGAGGAGAAAACAGAAATTTTCCGACCTATTTGTTACAAGTAAATTTAACTATAGTTATATATTTTTGGTTGTTTTTTTTTTTTTTTTTTTTTTTTTTTTTTTTTTTTTTTTTTTTTTTTTTTTTTTTTTTTTTNTGAACAAAGCAAATTATAGAAGGAATAATTCATTAGGATTAAGGTTCCACAAGTATGAGTCCACTAAGCAAGAAAAGCATGGAAGGACACAGCTGCAGCAGAAAGCCAAACTCCCATATCTTCAAGCAGTTACAGGTTGGAGAATTACAAACTGACAGTAGAATGTGGCTATGAATTCTTAAAGACCACTTCCAGTGACATGATTTCCCTGGCAATGGAATCCATGATCTTCCATAAATAACCACTTCAACTGACCAAATATTTGACTTCTTCATCGTATGGGGGGGGCGTACCTCATTCAAATTACCACATTCAAATCCCTGGCTCCCATAGGCTCGTGGACACATTATAATGCAACATGCATCTAGTTTCACCTAAAAATTCTCCATTGCCATTAAGAATATCAACATTATTCAAAAGTACATAGTCCAAAGACTCTTCTACGACTAAAGAAAACCTCTTAATTTTAAGCCCCTTCAAAATTAAAGGACAAGTTAGATACTTTGTAACATACAATGACATAATATACAATCCTATATCAAAATATTATTTTAACACAATAATCTCAAGTTACCTGAAATTTTTACATCTTTCTCATGTAGTAATCTTCCCTTTAAATCTTTACAGCTATATTTTTGATTCTTCCAAGATGATCTTACAAATATATGAAACTCAAGTTTTGGTATTGTATAATATAATACAGAGGTAAGTTAGGACTTCTGGATGTTCACCACCATCCATTCCAGACAAATTCCTCAGATTTATAAGGAGATATAATTATATAAAATGAGTAAGCTCCAATGAGGCATGAACAGATCTCATAGTATCTATCAAAAGATGACTGCAGAATAAAATGATACAGAGGGAGAATACCATCCCATTGTCAGAAAGTAAATTTAAGTATAATTGTTTACCAATTTCATTTCTACTGATGTGATGAAACACCATGGCCAAGGTTATTTATAAAAGGAATAATCCATTAGGTTAAGACAAACTCCATAATCATCTTGCCTTTATATGCTAAGGTACTCTGCCAATACAGGATATGTGTGTAATTCTACACAATCAAAGTGTCAATGGTGTGCTGCTCTTTGTTCAGGCTCAAGGCTAAACTGTAGTTATCCACCCTAGCTCCGGAACTAGCAGATACTTTTTGAGAATCTCTGACACAGCACTGTGGTCTTTGTCATTCCACTGGCCACATGTGACTGCTGAAAGAGTCTTGGGCTGGACAACCAAATTTACCCACAAGCTACTTTAAATCACATACTCTGGGGGCATAACTGAATACTCCTAAGATAAACCTAATATTTTCCTGCTTTCTTAACAGTCCTATGAATACTGTCCTATCTGTCTTGGATAAATAGTCATTAAATGCATACTTTCTTGCCATTTTTTCTGTAATGCACCCTTATATTTACTGGGGAATCATTATAATAATTAAATGAATACAATGGCTTCCCAGTCCAACAGGAACTGAATTCACTCAATTCATTTAAGTTCTGCCGCCTCTGTCTCAATGAATAATGGGTTCTTATATTCTTTAGTTTCTGCTACACAGAATTCAGACAGATTCTCTACAACTTAATTTCTCAAAGCTTCACAAACAAGGCCATGACAGTTTGTCTAAAAGTCCCACTTCAAGTCTATAAGAAGGTT
Source organism: Rhizomys pruinosus (assembly GCA_009823505.1). Classification (NCBI taxonomy): domain Eukaryota; kingdom Metazoa; phylum Chordata; class Mammalia; order Rodentia; family Spalacidae; genus Rhizomys; species Rhizomys pruinosus. The sequence goes on from VZQC01004730.1 coordinate 416,679, forward strand.
CTGAGTATACCCTGATGATCAGAGATTCTTGTTCTGTGGTTTATAATAGGATTCCAGTTTGTATATTGAATCATGGATTTCCCTTCTTTTCTATTAACTGTTAGACCTGAGGGCTATGTTCTGGCACTGGTATCTTGCTCTCTTTCTCCTGTCTCCTTATCCCCATGAATAACAAGGGTTTTGATAGCAGGAAGAAATCTTCTGCAGAGTTCTAACCTTTAGTCTTCTTCCCTTACATCCCATCAGCATATTAAAATGGCAGTCCCAAACCAGAATCTTATTCTCCTTTGCCACATTCCCTATCAAATCCTAGGCTCAAGAAGTAAATGACATTCACATGTCTTCTTTTCCCATTGTAATTATTTCCTTACCCAGGATAGTTCTTTCTGCCAGTCAAGTCAGCCTAAGTTGTGTGTGTCTTATTGTCCAAACAAAGGGTATGCTTCCATGGCCTGTTTAAAATCCCATCCTATACATATTTATTTCAAGTTTACAATATGATCCCTAATTCATCAGTGGATTGTAGGTTATACCCATAATTACATGGTAAATCTCATTCATCAAAGAAGCAATACTACCCATACCAACTTAAGGAAAACTCTACCACAGACTTCTCACCAAGGAAGATCCATTCTCAGATAGCTTGATCTGAGTTGCATATTCTATCATCTACCACAGGGAGCATGAAAAGACCATTATAGCATGCAATTATGCCATCCCATACCACATCAGGATAGGTACTCGTATCACATTTGCAACCACAACATTACACACACACACACTCACATACACACACACACACATTCACACACACACACACACACACACACACGAGCTTCATTTGCATATCTCAGGACCATTGTAGGGTGCATATATCCAAGTCATCTTTGGTTCTGTTGACACATGTTGAGGCACGAATTATGTGGTTTGACTTTTCCTTGGGCTAACTAAATGCCTATCTATCCCAAAGAAATCACAGGGTATAGACAAAAGAAATCATTGCACTCAAGTGCAGCTTAGTGAGCCAGAGTTTCTATTGAAATTGCTTAAAAAAGAATAGCTGAGGGTTTACTTGAATGATAAAGAATGATTCTAATTCTGTTCCATAAACAAAAAGCCCACATGAGTGGAGCTCTAATTTGCTTCTCCATTGCTGTAACAAAACACTCTGTCCAATATCAATTTTGGAAGGAACGGGTTTATTCATCTTATATTTTCAAGGTCACAGCTCATCACTTGGGGGCCCAAGACAGGAACATGGAGGCAAGAGCTGAAGCACAGACCATGGCGGAACACTGCATATTTGCTTGCTCTCTTAGCCCATGCTCTGCTTGCTTTCTTACACAATTCACAACAACCAGCCCAGAGTGGGCTGGGCCTTCCCACATCACTCAGCATTCAAGAAAATACCCTAAATACATGAACACAGGCCAGTAAAATGGGGGAAATTCCCCAGTTGAGGCTCCCTCATTCAGGTGTGTCAAGTTCACAGTAAAGCTATCCAGTAGAGGTGGTGATTCATAGAAATAGAATTATCTGCACAATGTGTAAGTAGCTTGGGAATTTGGACGGTCTTTTCTTTCTAGATGTTGTTGCTGCTTATATTAATTTTAGGGTGAGGCCTTGTGAATATCTTGATTTTTAGGAGCTTCCTGATTCTAATGACCTCTTTTTTTTTTTTTCTCCAAGATAGAGTGTTTCCATTTAGAATAAACAGGTGATTCTAATTCTTCTCTAATGCTGGCTATGGGTTTGTTGTATATGGCTTTGATTACATTGAGGAATGGTCCCTCCAGTCCAATTCCCTCTAGGATTTTATGTATGAAGGGATGCTGGATTTTGTCAAAGGCTTTTTCTGTGTCAATTGAGATGATAGTGTGTTTTTTTTTTCTTTCAGTCTATTTACGTGTTCTATGTTATTTATTGATTTATATACGTTGAAAGATCCCCGCATCTCTGGTATGAATCCACCTTGGTCATGATGGATGATATTTTTGATGTGGGTTTGTACGTGATTTTCAAATATCTTGTTGAGAATTTTTGCATCTATGTTCATTAAAGGGATGGTTCTATAGTCTCTTTCTTGTTTGTGTCCTTGCCTGGTTTTGGTATTAGTGGGATGCTTGCTTTATAGAAGGAATTTGGGAGATTAAACTCTGTTTGTATTCTTCTGTACAGTTTGATTAGTAATGGTTGTAAGACCTCTTTAAATGTTTTATAGAATTCTGCTATGAAACCATCTGGCCCAGGGCTTTTCTTTTTTTTAAGTTGGGAGATTTTTTTATTACATTTTCAATTTTCTCAAGTATTATGGGTCTGTTTAAGCTGTTAATCTCTTCTTGGTTAAGCTTTGGTGAATCCCAGGATTTCACATAGTCATCCATTTCCCTTAGTTTTTCAAATTTAGTAGAGTATGGGTTTTTGAAGTATTCTCTTATGATTGTCTGGCTCTTTTCTTTATCTGTTGTGATGTTTCCTCTTTTGTCATGAATGCTATTGATTTGGAGCTGCTCTTTCTTTCTTTTAGTTAACTGGGCTAAAGGGCTATTGATCTTGTTTATCCTTTCAAAGAAACAACTATTGGATTTGTTAACTGTTCATATTGTTTTCTTTGTTTCTATTTTATTGATTTCTGCTCTGATTTTTGTTATTTCTTCAGGTCTGTTAGATTTAGGGCTCATTTGTTGTTGTCTCCCAAATGTTTTTATCTGCAGTGTTAGATCATTTATTTTTTTCTCTTTCTGTTTTTGTAAGGCGGTAACCTGGCAAGGCTGTACCCTCTTCCCACTCCTCTTCAATATAATGCTTGAAACAGTTGCTAGGGCAATAAGGCAAGAATGCAAAATTAAAGGAATACTAATTGGAAAAGATAAAGTAAAACTATCCCTTTTTGCAGATGATATGATAGTCGACCTAAAGAATGTTAAAAACTCCACAAGAAAACTCTTAGAAATTATTAAAAGTTTTAGTAAAGTGGTGGGATACAAAATAAGCCAACAATAAGCAACTGGAGAAGGAATATAAGGAGACCTTCTCAACCATGATAGCCTCAAATAATAAAATAAAACACTGGGAATAAATCTAACAAAGAAACCAAGGTTCTCTAAAACAAAAAATTTAAAACCATGAAGAAGGATATTGAAGATGACAACAGGAGATGGAAAGACCTCCTTTGCTCATGTATTAGGGAAAAATAGTAAAAATGTCCATTCTATCAAAATTAATATACAGAGTGAATTGAAATCCCAATAAAATCCCCGTGAGATTTTTTCAAAGGCTTGCAAAAAATCCTTACACTCATATGGAAAAAAACTGAGTGAAAAGTGCAATACAGGGGGTTTACTTTACCAGACCTCAAGATATATTACAGGGCTATAGTCATAAAGACAGCCTGGTACTGGCACAAAAACAAGAACCATTGTCCAATGAAACAAAATTGAAGATCCAAACTTAAGCTCATATAACTTCATCCACCTCATATTTGACAAAAGGGCCTAAAAAGCTCAATGGAGGAAAGATAGCATCTTCAGCAAATGGTGTTGGCAAAACTGGATCACCATTTGTAGAAGAATAAAATTAACCCCCTACACCTCACTCTGTACAAAAATAATCTCCAAGTGGATCAAAGATCACAACATGAAACCCAAAACCCTGAAGGTGATAGAAGAAAAATTTGGCAGCAATCTACAAGACACAGTCACAGGAAAAGATTTTCTAAATCAGACAGCAACAGTGCAAGATATAAGTTTGACGATTGACAAGTGGGACCTCATAAAACTCAAAAGCTTCTGTACAGAGAAATGAACACTCAAGGAAGTGAAGAGAAAGCACACAGATTTGGAGGAATCCTTCACCACTGATACTTCTGACAGAGCATTAACATCCAGAATATATAGACTACTTAAAAAACAAAAAAATAAGAAAACAAATGACCTGCTCAAAAGATGCAGTAAATAGCTGAAAAGAAACTTCACCAGTGAGGAAGTAAAGATGGCTGAGAAATATCTTAAAAACTGTTCAACATCATTAATAATTAAGGAAATGCAAATTAAAACTTCTCTAAGGTATCATCTCTCTCCAATAAGACTGGCCATGGTCAAGAAAATGAAAGACACCAAATACCAGAGAGGTTGTCGGGAAAAGGGACTATTCATCCATTGTTAATGGGTGTGTAGATTCATACAACCACTATGGAAATCAGTATGGAGAATTCTTTTTTTTTTTTTTTTTTTTTGGTCTTTTTGAGACAGGGTCTCCCTGTAGCTCTGGCTGTCCTGGAACTCACTCTGTAGACCAGGCTGGCCTTGAACTCACAGAGATCCGCGTGCCTCTGCCTCCCAAGTGCTAGGATTAAAGGCATGCGCCACCACGCCCGGCAGTATGGAGAATTCTTAAGACTCAAAATGAGCCTACCACCTGACCACTCCTGGGTATGTCCCATAAGACTCATCCTACCTAAAAGATACATGCACAGCTATGCTTATTGCAGCTCTCTTCACAATAGTGAAAGGCTGGAAGCAACCCCTCAACTGATGACTGGATAACAAAAATGTGGTACATCAACACAATGGAGTTCTATGCAGAGGTAAAGAAAGATGATCATGAACTTTGCAGGTAAATTGATGGAACTTGAAGCTATTATGTTAAGTGAAGTAGCACAATCATGGGGGTGGGGGCGGAAAGGTGAATAGTTTCCCTCATTTGTGGATACTAATACCTAATTCCCAGAGGGCAGGCAAACTGATCAACTTTGTTATTATATTTCTTTGTATATGAAAGCAACTGTGCTGTTATAATGCGAATCTCTCAATGGGCTCTAGAATTAAACTACCACTTATGTTTTTAACCTACCAGTTATACTCAGACATTGTAATTAACATATATGGGTGGAAAATATGTATTCATATTATAGAGTAATATAAAATTAAAGGGAAAAATGTGAACCCCAAATTATATTTTGGAATTAACATAGTTTTTTTCTAATTTGTCTTCCATTGCTGTGACAAATCACTCTGACTGACACCAACTTGGGGAGGAAGGGGTTTATTCAGCTTACATCTCCCGGGTCACAGTTCATCACTTAGGGAGCCCAAGACAGGAGCTCAGGGTAGGAACCTGGAGGCAGGAGCTGAAGCACAAGCCATGGAAGTATGCTGTTCACTGGCTTGCTCCCCTGGCTCATGCCCAGCCCACCTTCTTATATGGTACACAACAACCTGCCCAGGGTGGCACTACTCATTGTGGGCTGGGCCCTCCCATGCTGCTCGAAAATCGGACAATACTCCACAGATGTGGCAGGCCAATCCAATGGAGCCAATTCACCAATTGAGGCTCCCTCAACCCAGGTGTGTCAAGTTGACACTAAAGCTATCCAGCACACAGTTTATTCCCAGAGGTCATAATTTTATACATATCTGTTATTTATATAGGCATAATTTGGAGCAAACCGGAGTGAACAACAACAAAAAAAGGACTGGATCAAAGAATTGGCTGATTCAGTTAAATTCTGCTCAAAATAACAATCCTCTGCAGAAAAAATCATTGCAAACACAGAGAAAGATGCAAGACATGTATGGAGGATTGCATAAACTAGGGTGGGGAAGGGGCAGGGAGAGGAAGATACATCAAAATTGGACTGAAAAATGATGTATGAAATACACAAAATGTCAATAAAAAAAGAATAAACAGATGCACCACAGTCACTCACTAAGGAGCTGTCTCATTAAAAAAGCTGAACAATCCAAATATGTAGGAATGAAACTTTGCCTGGCAAGAGGCAAAGACCTGTAAGAACTGTCCTGCAAAACTTCTGAGAGTTATCTGATATGTCTGTAGGAATTCAGTTTTCTCTGTGAGTTATATATAGCTCCAGAAGGTCTGGGATATTGTGGTGTTTTCTAGCCTCGCCTATCTCTTCAAAGTTCCAGAACTGGATATCCCCTTCCCTTGAGGTATTGAGCAAAATGCAGCATGTCTAGTTTACCAGTTGCACAAACAGTAGCTCTGCAGCCCCCCAGTAAGAGCCAAGGTGGCTCGCCCCTCCCTTCCACTTGAACCCACTTCCTTGCACAGTAACTTTTGTTATATAAACACACTGCTGGCATGAATAAAGGAGAAAGTTTATCTCCTGGACTTTCTCTGAGTCCGTGTCTTTCTTTTCAGTTGGGTAACTTTCTTGTGGTCCCCTTCCCCCTCCTTGCCAGAGCTAAGCCTAGAGACTGTCAGCCTGCAGGCAGGAGACAGCCTTGAAAGAGGTTGCAGTCCTGTGGGACTGTCAGCCTGGCTCTAGGAGGGAAGAATATCATGACGATTGCAGCCATGCATAATTAAAGGGACATCAGATGATAGAAACGACCCCCACAAAAACACCATTTGCCTTAATAGGTAAATTAAGTAGAAGTCCATGAAAGTAACTTCTGTAGGGGCTGGAGAGATGGCTTAGCAATTAAGAGCACTGACTACTCTTGCAGAGGACTCAGATTTGATTCCCAGAATGCACATGGCAGCTAACAACTGTCTGAAACTCCAGTTCTAGGGGATCCAATGCCTTCTTCTGACTTCCATGGAGATTTCACAAAATGAGTACACTTAAACATATGTAAGCAACACACTCCTACACATAAAAAAATAAAATAATAAATACATTTTAAAGAAAATAGCTCTCAAAATTCTCCCAATTTATTCTAACTCCTCTCAATTTTGAATGTTTTGCATTAATTTTATTTTAACTGATAAAAAATTTATAAATAGTAACTGAGAAATTTAATGTTATTATCTATGCATGAGCTATATGCATTATACCACATTTAATTTAGAGGAAGCATATTTCTTTTCAAATATTGATCATTGCTTTATAATTAAATTGTTAAAAATACTTTCTGGTAGTTTTACTTATTAATTCATTGAGAGTTTCATGCTATATATCTTGATAATAATCCTTCTTTCCCCAACTACACACATATTCATTCTAACCTCCCTACCTATCCCAACTTCATGTTTCTTATTTTCCCCACTGAATCCAATTAGTGGGATTTTTTAGCTTTTTTATATGTTCTGTATGTTACTGTCTTCTAGTTACCACAAATTATAATAATTTTGCAAACTTATTGCTCCTTCCCTTTAAGATCAGCTCTTCCTCACCCAGCAATAATCAGTTGTCAATAGTTGTTCTGCTAAAGTCAGAGCCCATTTCCAGAGTTCTATGCTGTTTTTTGTTGGTGGTAGTTGGATTTTATTTTATTTTTTTGTCTTCTTGAGTTTACATGAGTATTGTGTCACCATTGCTGTAAGATCCCACTGGAATTGGAGATGCAGGTGTCTGATATGTGATCTGGGACCTGAACTTGGGTCCCCAAGAAGCGGAACAATTGATGTTGTCAACTAAGCCATCTTTTTCAGCACCAGTTTTAGGTTTGTATATTTATATTTTAGTCGTGTTTATTTTTCTTGATTATTTTGTTTTTCTTCTTTTTTTGTCTTCATGTACTTTGTGATTGTCCTGAGGTCACTACATAAATCATGTTGAATTTACATTAGGCTAGTTTATGTTTACAAATCCTAGTTAAATTGTATTCTTCATTTCACTACAATCTCACATTTTATGTTTTTCACATCACAATGTTAGTTTTTTGAATTTTTAGATATTATTCTTTTAACCTTTTAATATTAATTTATCTTTGTTGATACGTGACTTACTTCTTTCCCTTCTAATTTGAAATTTTTGTATCATTATTTTAAATTTATTTTAGTGTACCATGGTACAATATTGTTTGGGTTCTGTCCTTTCATAGATAGTTATCTTAGTTATCCTTATCTATTTTTGGAAATTTTTACTTATTATTGAATTAAGATTTGGGGCATTTTGTTCACGTTTTACTGGCCGTTTATATTGAAATTTTCTCTTCATTCACATCACGCCAACATTTTGTAATCTTCATTTTTCTTCACTTCTTTTTTTCTCCTATTATTGTATATTTGCAAACTTTCTGTCTCCAAATTCAGGATCTTTATGTTTATTTTGTTTTATTAGTTCTCTATTTTAACATAATACTTTTATTAATGTATTGTGTATTTCATACATCATTTTCAGTTCAATTTAGACATATTCCCCTTTCCCTTCCCCCCACCTCAGTTCATGTATTCTGCCATACATGTCCTGCATCTTTCTCTCATCCTTTTAAAAGTTTTTCTCTGGAGAGGTTTATTGTGTGGGGCAGAATTTAACTGTATCAATCCATTCTTTGACATAGTTCTTATGTTTATGTTGTTCCCTCCCATTTGCATTGCTCCAAAATATGCCTATATAAATGTCATATATGTACCAGAATTATATCTTCCAGTAATAAACTCTAGGTTAACTCTGATATTCTGTCAGACCACAGTGCAATAAAGCTCAATATTAACACCAGATTAACCCTGACTAGCTAAAAGTACACATGGAGACTAAATAACACAATGCTGAATAATGACTGGGTCAGAGAAGAAATAAAGAATGAAATAAAAGTACCCATGGAACTAAACGAAAGTGACAATACAACTGTATGTTAACTCCGTGGTTCTCTATCTTTTACTCTCTATGAAAAATTTTCATTTCATACATTACACTATATTCCAGAATTATGGCGTTAAATTCCTCTAAACTGAAATTCTTTGATTGTTTCATCACAGATAATTTTTAATTGTAGGTAGTATTGCTTCCTTTTTCTTGTTTTACCAAAGATTTATTTCCCTACCACTTAGTGGTTGTACTTTAAATTTAGCCACTTTACCCCCTTTTCTGGGATTCTTGTTTGGGTGTGATTATTGAGGTACCAATTTCCTCATCAGAGCATCAGAGCAGGCTACTTGGGATCATAGTAGTTTCCACTCCGTAACTGACACAGATAGGCTCATATTGCCTTCTATACTCCTAGTTTCCTTTATGAATAATAGGTATGCTGATGTGATCCTACTGAAAGTTACTTTGGCATGCATAGTTTGTTTATTGCTAATCTACCACATGGCTGCATATTTTAGTGAGTTTTTGCTGAAGAGTATAATTTGATCATATTTAGATTCCAAAGTAGGCTTTTGGATGTTAAATATCATTTGGTTTGCACACAATTATGTCTGGTTTTATTTTTGTCATTAAAACATGAAAGCTTCCTATTTATTTTCCTGCCAACATATCATTCTTCAAACAATCTGTTTTGTTAAGCAGTGTAAGAAAAGTTCTACATTTTGACAAGTTGTAAAGAACACATATTATCTCGGTATTATAACGATATAGGTTTCCTGAATTTGTCCTTTATTTTTTCAACTATTTTAATGTTAAAATATTTTCATATAAATTCTAATAATAATCTTGTTCATTGTTTCCCCCCCAAAATTCAGGGTTTCATATTGTTTTTGCATAAAATTGATATAACAGTTTTGAGAAAACTTTGACAATAATAGTGCATTTATACATATCTTGTACACTTATATTAATATTAAAAAATACCATTTCAGGGTAATTTTTCTAATTTACAGGACTCTTACACATTTGGTACTATTTTAAATATTTTAGAAAGTATTATTTCTACTTTTATTAATGTATAGAAGCATAAATGTGCTTTTCAATAACTATATCTCTTATATTTTAATGTAAATTAATTCAACAACTATTTCTAACATTTTCTTCAGACTTCTTAGGATTATGTATGTTCAGAATAATATGTTATGCATTATTATTATTATCTCTTATTTGAAGATTTTGTTATTATTATTTTGCCTTATTTCAATGGTTAGGTTAAGACAGTACAGTATTTGATAGACATGCCTTCCTTATTCATAATGCTACAAATAACCTCTTAGCTCAGCAATCAAAAATTTAGATAGATTCCATAAATACTTCAACCTCACTCTATGACAACTGCATCCTCTGTTAATAGGGATAATGGTACCTGAATTGCCTAAAATCAAATCCCTGTAGAAGGCTGGCAACTATGATTTATTTAAGTGTCATGTAAGAAAATAACAACACAAGACAAATGTAGATTATTATTTGAGCTATACATTGTAACAAATGTATACAATATGTGACAGTATTTTTCCATGCTATATCTCTAAGGAAATGTACAGCTTTCAAGGAAGGATTTATGTATATCTATATGAGTTTAGAAAAATGTAAAACCCTTACTCTCAGTATTTTATTTATCCATACGGTGATTGATCAATATTTATAACATAAAAATTCACCAACATAGCTCAGTTCCAAAATTTTAAAGTATAGACATACCTATGCGTTTTTGTAAAACCAAAGTTTAAAACAAAACTTTCTCCAACTCATTTTTTTTCTTTGTGAGGCATGTCTCCCTGTAACCCAACCTGACATTGAACTCACAGAGATTCCCCTGCGTCTGCCCCCCAAGTACAAGGATGAAAGGCTTGTGCCAACACACTAGGCACATACTCAATTTTTGTATATTCAAAAGTTTCAATCATGTAGCATTGCCAGTGAATGTTGAAATAATTAATAAGTGATTGCATCAATAACTGAGAGATTCACTTCTTTTTCTATAGAGAAGCCAAATTACTCCAGGTGTTCTAAAAAAACCTCAGAATTCTTAGGGAAATGCTTCCCAGATACTAGTTTCTTAAAGTACTAACAGAGTTATATATCTAGATCAAAATATATCATAAACTGGTTCAAACTAACATTAAGTTATTTCAAATAACTTTCTTTTCAACCGGGTAGCAATCTTGATAAAGCAAAAGCAAACATTAATCCATAGCAGAGAGCTGATTGATGAAGACCAAAATATATACATTTAAAAAACTAACAGAGTTGGGGCTGGAGAGATGGATCAGCAGTTAAGAGCACCAACTGCTCTTGCAGAGGATGCAGATTCAAGTCCCAGCACCCACATGGTGGCTAAGAACCGTGTTTAACTCCAGTTCTGTGGCATTGCACGACACGGGTGCACCAACCTACATGCAGACAGTACACTCATACACATTAAAAAAAAAAAAAAAAACTAACATGGTTGAGTGCCACAAATTTCACAGTTCCAGTCACTGTAGAATTGGGAAAGCTATTTGTGTAACTGCATTCCTCATGAGTATTTATACATGTCCTAAATTAAAATTTAACATTGGTTGATATCTCCAGCCACTAGTAGGAAGCAATGAACAAATATGTATGTTGCATTTATACGGGGTTTTAAATGCACGTTTTGAGGATAAAATGGCCTTATATTTCATAGTTTTTAAGAAATATCTATTCTTATTGAGACTTTCATGTATATATCTATTATATATATATATATAATATATATATCTCACATTATTCAGGACTATTTCCCTCATCTTCTGTCAGATCCTCTACCACCTCACTAACTCTCATCACTTTCTTCTCTTTTCTTAAGGCCAGTGGAGTCAAATTTGTGTTGCTCCCATACATTTGCTTGTAGATCCATCCCCGTGGAGTTTGGTTAACCTACCAAGTCTCAAACCTTTAAAGAAAACTTACTCTCCCACTCCCAGCTATCAATTGTCAAAAGTTTCTCGCCTTTGGGTGCTGCCTTACGCAGTTTTATTTTCTGGCTTATGTTTACACTGGTTTTATGCCTGCCATCAGAAATAATGTGGCATCACATGTGCAACTGATCTGTTGTGTCCAGAAAATAATCCCCTGAATTCATCTGCCACCTATTTCTCTTTCACTGTGGCACTCTTTCTTCTGCAAACTTCCCTGATACTTTGATAGAGAAGTCTGTTATACATGACTCATTTAATATTGAACATTCCATCATCTCTTATTCTCTGAATGTTCACTAGTCATGGATCTCTGCACTGATCTCCATCTGCTGCCAAAAGGAATGCCTCTGGTGAGAGCTTAGAGATACATTAATCTACAGTTATGATGATAGGTCATTGGGAAAGTGTTTAATATTTTGCTCATTTAGCAACATAATAGTAGTGGGGTCTTCACTATGATCTGTGATCTGTCTCACCACAAGTTGTGGGCCTTGGTAACTTACATGTTCTATCTATGTTGTGAAGGTGGTCTTAAGTCCAATCACAAGGTGGTAAGTTATTCCCATAATAATAATGCCACTATTTGCCCAGTGAGTATATTGTGCCAAAATAATAATTGTTGCTTGAAGGGCTCACAGTTGGGTAAGGTTGATGGTTATTTTTCTCTTCCAGTAGCATACACAGCTCCTTCTAGAAAAATGAAAGCTAGCCAGTAGTGAAGTTTTGATGTTACTTCCAGATTGATTTATTCTTGCTTGTTATATGACTTGCATATGTGGATTCTCTACTTAAGATCTTATCACTCTCTGCAGGGTGATCAAAATAAAAGTCAATAGCCAGTGTTATCTGAGTCTATATGTGAACTGTCTGGTTAACATCTCCAAAAGAGAGAGCCTATTCCTTGCCTTGAGCATTTTTGTAGCTTTCATCTCAATAAGAGAATTTTATTTTCTTATTTCTCAAACATCTCATTATGTCTTAAATTCCTTTCCACATGATATTATATATTAAGGCAAAACAATTTTCTAAAACATATTTAGTTTTACTTTTTGTATATGAGTGTATTAACTGCATGTGTGTAAGTGAACACATGTTGGGCAATACCCACAGAGGTCTTAGATCCCCTAGAACTGGATTTACAGTCAGTTGTTAGTTGCCATGTTGATGCTGGGGTTTGATGCCAGCTCTTTGGCAAGAACAGCCATTGCTTTTAAGCACGGGGACATCTCGCCAGCCCTGCAAATTCACAGTTTGTAAAATAATTTGTAGTTAATATACCCAACATATAAGTGGTCTTCAACTATTTATATTGTTATGTACTATTGGAAATTAATAGTTTTATGTATTCATAATATATAATTTATATGGAAAATGAGTATCTATTAATATCAACCTAATTTTCTTCATCCTTCAGTGGCTTTCTTCACATATTTTGCTTCATTTGTTTATTCTAAGTGCAATATTTTAAAACATTAACTTTTACTGGGTTATGTGGTGTGTGTGTGGTTGTGTGTGTGTGGTTGTGTGAGTGGATACAGATGCAGACATGCACATGTGCCCAAGTGTGCATATGGAGGTTAGCAGACACCTTAGGAGTTGGTTTTCTCCTTCCACCTTATAGGTATATGGTTTCTGGGTATCCAACTCATATTGTCAAATGCCTTTACCAGCTGACCAATATTACCAGGGCCATGACATCAATATATATATGAGAACATTTCCTGGGTTTCAGATAATAACTTTCAATGTTTTGATGAATATTGCTATGATATTTTCTTGTAGGATTACAAATTTACTAAGGAGAAAGGAGAAATCTGAATTCATTATCATTTACAGCAAATATACGCATGCTCATGGTTCTGTTCATGAAATACAACCTTGAGTTTGTTCCAATACGTTCTGAGATATGTAGGTCCTTCTTAATTCTTTCTCATAAGCAATTTTCTCAAAAATTGCATGAATTAAATTCTCAATCACTTACTTTTCTCCACTGACTTTGTTTCATATTTTCACTATTTCCTAGATTGAATTTTAATGTATCTTCCTCATTCTTATTTCTGCTATTTTCATTTTCTGTATCATATCATAATGCTATTTACATAGTTTTCTTAATATTAAACTACTATTAAGGTCTCTTTTCCTAATCAAGATCTGGCCTGAAATAAGGGAAGTAAGTTTAATTTCATAAGTAGAAAATATACACCCTAGATAATTATATTTTCCCACAAAGATCATTATAGTGTGGACTAACAAGTCCTAATTTCTACAATTTGTGAATAGATAATCTTACACTGTAAGAAATAGGGAAAGACTAGTGGACTATTAATGAAATCTTAATATAATCATAAGGATTATTACAGAGAGGAATGAATATGTTAGTAAAGACGGAAACTACTAAGTTACTGAATTTGAGGAAGAAGCCATCATAGCTAAAAAAATACATTTAAACTCTGGAAGCTAGAGCACACAAGTAAATAGATTTACTTCAGAACAACACCCCCAAAATTCTGAGTATCATAAAATTCCTTTCTAAACTCCTGACATTTAGATAGGTAAGAAAACCATTATATTTTATTGAAAGTCATTAAATTTATTAAATTTTATATCAATAATACAGGCTAATAGAATCTGCTTAAAAGTAAACTAGTATTCTGATTAGTATTTTTAACATTAGGAAGCATTTATGAAAATAGAAATTCTGGACAGGGTGGGCCTCTCAGCAGGCGGGTTCCAGGACATTCCCAGCTCTGGTGCCTCAGGTGCAGGTTTCCAAGACCATCAGAGCCCTGTTGCTTCCAGCTCAGTGACCCAGGACCATCCCAGCCAGTCCAGGGTGAGTGACAGGCCAGGCTTCTCATCAGGTGGGTTCTGGGACCATCCCAGCTCCATAGATTCCAGCCCAGGGTCCCAAAACCCTCCAAGCCCAGTCACTTCCAGTGCAGGTTTCCAGGACCATCTTACTATCTCTGTTTCCAGCACAGGGAGAATGACAGAGCAGACCTCTCAGCAGGCGGTTCCAGGACCTTCCCAGCTTCATTGCTTCTAGCCCAGGGGTCCAAGACCCGACAAGTCCAATCACTTCGAGACCAGGGTGCCAGGACTACCCTAGCACCTTTGTTCCTGCTCAGGGAGAGTGACAAGTTTAGCCTGTAGGCAAGCAGGTGCCAGAACATCCCAGACCCCAGCGCCTCCAGCACAGGATTCCAGGACTATCCGAGCCCTGCTGCTTCCAGTCCAGAGTTCCAGGACCATCCCAGCCCCAGTGGCTTCCAGTGCAGGGCAGGTTCCATGACCATAAAAGCCCCATTGTTTCAGGTTCAGGGTCTCTGGAGCTGCTTCAACTTCCAGACTGGATCCAGTAAATCCCTACTGTCACCTTGGCAGTGACAGGATTGTGTGGGCAAAAGCCAGTGCTGCCCACCCAACTTGTAGCCATCCTGATGGGAACAGAGAAAGTGAATTAGAACACAAAGTAACAGAAGAGAGAGCAATTCTTCCAACCTAGAGGAACAGTTTTTCAATCAAAAGAAGCACTTGAATTTTGCATCAGACTATAAATAACAAATTAAATCCACATGCCAATAGCACAAAGGAAAATCAACAACATGGGAAAAGAAAATAATAAATCCCCAACAAAATCTAGCATTCCTATAGAAGACTCCAACAATGAAATTTCCCTGGAGATAATCCAGGACACAGATCTTAAAAGAACAATAATAGACATACTCAAAGAAATGAAGGGAGAAGATGACAAACCCAGGAATGAAGTGGAAACACTGAAAAGATCCCATGCTGAAATGAAACATGAAACTGACCAGCAAATCAAGTATATAGAAGGAGAGAATGAGAAATTTGAAAGAGAAAAACAACAAATTACATACAAGGGGAAACCCCTCAGAATTACAGCTGACTTCTCAGTGCAAACTATGAAAGCCAGAATAACATGTACCAAAGTATTCCCAGTGCTAAATTATTTTAGATGCCATCCCAGAATACTATACCCTGCAAAAATCTGAATTATAGTTAAAGGAGAAAGAAACAATATTTCATGACATAAAAAAGGTAAAAAAAAAAACAAAAACAAAAAACCTCCCAGGTAAAGAAAAGCCCAGGCATAGATCGTTTCAAGCAGAATTCTAGGAAACATTTAAAGAGGTCTTACAACCATTTCTAGTCAAGGTATTCAGGACGATACAAACAGAGTGTAATATCCCAATCTCCTTCTATGATGCCAACATCACTCTAATACCAAAATCAGACAAAGACACAACCAAAAAAGACAACTATAGACCAATCTCATTAATGAACCTAGATGCAAAGTCTTCAACAAATACTTGCAAATCACATACAGACCTACTGAAAAAAATCATCCATCGTGATCAAATTGGAGTCTTGCCAGAGATGCAGGGATGGTTCAACATATGTAAATCGAGTAATGAGCCCAGAATTAACTTACCACTTACATTTCAGACACATGTAATTATCATATATATGGGCGGAAGGCATATATACATATTTCAGAATAAAATAAAAAAAAAAAAAAGTATATATCTATATATATATGTCACATTCTTATATAACATAATATATATTATATATCTATATATATCTCTATATATATTAGAGTAATATAAAATTAAAAGGAAAAATGTGAACTCCTGGACATATTTTGGAATTAATATACAATTTATTCCTGGAGGACATAATTCTGGTACCTATATGACATGTACATGGGCATACGTAGGAGTGGTACATTTGGGAGGGAACCACAGCGGCATGAGGACTGGGTAAATGAACGGACTGATGTGATTGAGTTCTGCCTAGGACTATAAATCTTTGCAGAGAAAACCTGTAGAGAGACGGAGAGAAAGATGCAGGGCATGTATGGAAGAATGCTTGAATTGGAGATGGTGTGGGAAGATGGGAAAGGGGAATATTTCTAAATTGAATCAAAAAATGATGTCTGAAATACACAAAACATCAATAAAAGTATTATAAAAAGTATAACTGCAGCAATACAAACCTAGACAAATAATGCAAACAGAAAATAAGTCAAAAGGAAGCAGCAGACGTCTCTCAATAATAATTTTAAATATTAATGGGCTGAACTCCCCCATCAAAAGACATAGACTGGGAGAATGGATTAGGAAACAGAACCCATCTGTATACTGTCTACTAGAAACCCATCTTAGCCTCAAGTTTAGGCATCAATTTAAAGTGAAAGAGTGGAAAAAAAATATTCCAAACAAATGGTAACAAAAAGAAAGCAGGAGTTGCTACTCTAATATCAGACAAAATAAACTCCTAATTAAAACTAATCCGAAGAAACAGAGAGGGACACTACATCCTTATCAAAGGATCAATTAACCATGAAGATTTCACAATCATTAATATATACACACCAAACTCTGGTGCAAAAAACTCTATAAACACAATTCTATAGGACCACAAGGCACCGATGGATCCACACATAAATAATAGGGGATTTCAATGCCCCACTGAGCCAATTAGAGAGGTCAACTGGACAAATAAACAGAGAAACATCTGACCTGAACAATACAATACAACAAATGAACCTCAAAGATATCTACAGAATATTCCACCCAAACACAAGAGAATATATTTTTTTTACTCAGCACCCCATGGAACAATCTACAAAATTGACCACATACTTAGACACAGAAAAAAACCTCTTACAAATACAAAATCATAGAAATAATTTTATTCATTTTGTCAGAGCACAGTGCAATAAATTTCAATATCAACACCAAAATAAGCCCAAAATATGTACAAAAACACATGGAGAATAAACAACACACTCCTGAACAGTGAATGGGTCAAGGAAGAAATAGAGAAAGAAATAAAAGCATTCCTGGAACTAAACAGAAAAGAAAATGCAACACAGAAATTTAGACAATCCCACAGGCCTGCTGGGAATTTCGGGGTCCGACCGAAGGAAAGGGGTTGAGAGGCACAGAGTCAAGGCACAGACCCTGGGAATTGGGTGAACGCAGACAGAGGGTGAGCTGTCGCGGAATCATTTATTGGGGGCAGGGTAAGGGGTTATGTACTGTTCACATTCCCTCTCTCCCTTCTTGCCTTGCGATTGGTCCAGGTCTGCAGCTCGGCTGCTTGTATGGTCTCACCTGCCCAGGGCAGGTTAGGTTGATGAGGGACAAGCTCTGCGCATGTGTAATTCTCAGCATACTGGCTACTACACAGCAAAACCTACGGGATACTTTAAAAGCAGTCCTAATAGGAGAGATTATGGCCCTCATTTCCTACATTTAAAAAACAGAAAGAGGACAAACAAATGAACTAACACTGCAGCTAAAAACACTTGAGAGACAACAACAAATTAACAGTAAATCCAAAAGACAGGAAGAATTCACAAAAATCAGAGCAAAAATCAATGAAATAAAAACAAAGAAAACATTACAAAAAAAAACCCCCAAAACAATGAATGCAAAAGATGCTTCTATGAAAGGATAAACAAGATAGACAGACCCCCTAGCTCAGTTAACCAAAAGAAAGAACAACTTCAAATCAATGGTATTCGTGATGAAAATGGAAACATCACAAGAGTCAGAGAAAAGATCCAGACAATCATAGAACACCTCAAAAACATATACTCTATTAAATTTGAAAACTTAAGAGAAATAAATGAATATTTCTAATCCTGGAATTCACCAAACTTTAAACAAGACGAGACTGACAGCTTAAACAGACCTGTAATATATGAAGAAGTTGAAAATTTAATAGTAAACCTCCCAACTAAAAATAGCTCAGGCCAAGATGGTTTCACACCAGCATTCTATAAAATATTTGAAGAGGACCTACAACCATTATTACTAAAATTGTTCAGAAGGATGTACACAGAGGGAAACTTCCCCAAGCCCTTCTATGAAGCCAGCATCACTCTAATACCAAAACCAAGCAATGATACGACCAAAAAAGAAAAATATAGACCCATCTCATTAATGAACATAGATGCAAAAATTCTCAGCAAAATACTTGCAAACAGCATACAGGCCCACATGAAAAAGATCATCCATTATGACCAAGTTGGATTCATACCAGAGATGCAGAGATGGTTCAACATATGTAAATCAATAAATACTATAAAACACATAAATGGACTGAAAGAAAAAACCACATAATCATATCAATTGATGCAGAAAAAGCTTTCGACAATATTCAGCATCCTTTCATGCATAAAGTCCTAGAGGGAAATGGAATGGAGGCAGCAGTCCTCAACATATTCAAAGTCATATACAAAAATACCCACAGCCAACATCATCCTAAATGGAGAAAAGTTACAAGGCAGGATAAAAGTTACATGTCCCTTAAAGGCAGGGACATGGCAAGGTTGTCCCCTATCACCACTCCTCTTCAATATAGTGCTTGAAACACTTGCCAGGGCAATAAGGCAAAAAAGGGAAATTAAAGGAGTACTAATTAGAAATGAGGAAGTCAAACTATCCCTCTTTTCAGATTATATGGTGATTTACCTAAACGATGCGAAAAACTCTACCAGAAAACTGTTAGAATTGATTAAGAGTTTCAGTAAAGTTGCGTGATACAAAATTAACCTAGAAAATTCAGTAGCCTTTCTTTATACCTTTCTTTACACCCAAAATAAGCAATTAGAGAAGGAATACAAGATGACTTACCCACTCACGATAGCCACAAAACAGTAAAAATACCTAGGAACAAACTTAACCAAAGACACATTGGTTTTACATGAAGGATGCTTGTACTCACAAATTATCACTTATTGTTAAAATAAATGAAAACAAAACAAAACAAAAAATCAGAGAAAGATGCAGAAAAGTTACGGCAGAATGCATGACCTGGGATGGGTAGGGGTGGGGTGGGGGGAAGGGAAGGGGATATATGCCTGAACTGAATTGGAAAATGATGTATGAAATACACAAAGCATCAATAAAAAAAAAAAAAACAAAGACACCAAAGATCACTAAAACAAAAATTTTAAACCCCTGAAGAAAGAGACTAAAGAAGACATCAGAAGATGGAAAGATCTCCCATGCTTATGGATTGGGATAATTAATATAGTGAAAATGTTGATTATACCCAAATTAACATACAGATTCAATGCAATCCCAATTGAAATTCTCATGAGTTTCTTCATAGTCTTGGGAAAAAAATCCTTAAATTAATATGGAAAAACAAAAGATTCTGAATAGTTAAAGCAACCTTGAGTGAGAAATGCAATACAGGGGGGATCACCTTATCAGATTTCAAACTACGTTACAGGGCTATAGTCATAAAGATTCTGGTACTAGTATAAAACAGACCCATTGACCAATGGAACAAAATTGAAGATCCAAACTTGAGCTCATGCAATTTCAGCCACCTCATATTTGGCAAAGGGGCCAAAGAAGCTCATTGGAGGAAAGATAGCATCTTCCCCAAATGGTACTGGCAAAACTGGGTCACTATATTTAGAAGAACAAAATTAAACCCCTACCTCTCACCCTGTACAAAAATCAACTCCAAGTGGATTAAATATCTCAACATGAAGCCCGAATCTCTGAAGGTGATACAAGAAAACATTGGCAGCAACCTAGAAGACATACGTAAGAAAAGACTTTCTAAATCAAACAGCAGCTGTGCAGAAAATACAGTCAAGAGTTGACAACTGGGATCTCATTAAACTGAAAAGCTTCTGTACAGCAAAAGAAACAATCAATGAAGTGAAGACAAAACCCACAAAGTAGGAGTAAACCTTCACCATTGATACATCTGACAGAGCATTATCATCGAAAATATGTAAACTATTCAAAACACAAAGACGTAAGCAAACAAATGACCCACTCAAGAGATGGATTAAAGAGCTGAACAGAGACTTCACAATTGAGGGAATAAAGACGGCTGAGAAACATCTTAAAACGTGTTCCACATCATTAATATTTAAGGAAATGAAAATTAAACTCACTTTTAGATAACTTCTCACTCAGGCAAGACTGACTAAGATTATGAAAACAAAAGACACCAAATGCTGGAGAGGATATGGGGAAAGGGGAACACTCATCCTCTGCTTATGGACAGAAAATAAGCCTACCACCTGACCGAGGCAAACCAGTCCTGGATATATACCCACAAAACTCATCCTACAACAAACATACATGGACTTCTATGTTTATTGCAGCTGTATTCATAATAGCAAAAAGCTGGAATCAACCCAAATGCCCTTCAACCAGTGAATGAATAGAGAAAATGTGGTACATCTGCACAATGGATTTCTATGCAACAGTAAAGAAAGATGATATCATGAAATTTGCAGGTAAATGGATAGAACTAGAAATGGATAGAACTAGAAGACATTATGTTAAGTGAAGTAACACAGTCCCAGAAAAACAAACTATAGTGGTATCCCTCATCTGTGGATGCTAGCACCAAATACCTAATAGTAAGGCAAACTGAGATACACACACACACACACACACACACACACCCCTCACACACACCAACATTTAGTATATATACGGGTATATATTATGTCTTTTCTTGATCTATCCGTTCTTATTTTTTATATTTGATAGTATTGTAGATGTTATATCGTATATATTATTTTATTCTTATATAGTATATATATATATATAATGTTTACCTGAAAGCAACTGTACCATTATAATGTTAATACCTGAATGGGATCTAGAATGAACCTACTACTTGCCTTCAGACTTTCTGATTTTAGTATATCGGGAGAGGGGATGTATGCATATGTTAGAGTAATACAAATTTAAAGGGGAAAATGTGAATTCCAAAAAAATATATGAAATATATGTATATAGTGCTTCATATCCACAAGTTTTAAAGATCTAAATTCAGACATTCCTAGTCCAACAATACTTGGGGAAATTTTATCTGCACTGAATATAAACATAATTTTGTTGTCAATATTCCCATATAATATGGTCTCTAGCATTTAATAAATATGTCTAAATTTACATAAAAATAGAAATTCTTTCCCATGTAATTAAAACTTTAACAATTGTTTATTAAATTAAAAATAAATCTACCTACACCTAAGATGAGGATTATGCATAAATATTTCAAATACTAATTTTCTCTATTTTCCTTTAAATTGTCTTATCTTTCTCTTACCACACTGTCTTTCTGTGTAAATATGGAAAGTTTTATATTATAAACTTGAGAGTTACTCAAATCTTGTCTTTCATATAGTATAATACCTGTCTCTATAAAATATATTTCCATTTCCGTGTATAGCTTTATTATTATATTATACATATTTTGGTGACTGAAAAATTATTAACTCCAGAATAGATACCTCTTCTGATTTCCTGACCAATAAATCAACTATTTACTTAGCATATCTATTAAAACGTGTCAACAGATTAAAAAAAGGAACATTTGGTTATTTCACTTTGCTTAATTTCCAATATAGTCTGTTTCAGTGATCCAGCCAGTTAAACAAATTGAACCAAAAATGCAAATTTATTTATACACATAAAAATTGTTGCATGTTATTTACTGTCCACATATCAAAAGACAAATGATAGTCAACGCATTAGGAATGACATAGTGAGTAGAATATAAAAGTTATTTCTGATAAAATGAAGAAAAGTTCTAAACAAAATTTATCTTAACTTTATATTTCATATTATTACATTTTTATTTATTTAAATATTTGTTTTTAACATTTCAGATAGCACAGAAAAGTAATATATCAATAAGTTCTTGGTTCATAGCTCCCTAATTTACAAATGTATAATGAAGTGAAGGGAGGTAATAAAACTATATCAATTTTGCATTTGGAATTGATTTAAATGTATCATATCTCAGTTGGAACAATGAATAAGAATATTTTCATAAGTCTTATTTTTCAGTAGATTATGATGTAAACATTTAAAGAAACAGAAAGCTGCAAAATGCTCTTTCAAATAGATAATAAATATGAATTATGCCTAAAGAGACAAATGTAATCTTTCTTTTCAATTAATATATTGACACAGTTTCAAATGTAAATAAAATAAAGTGATGGATCTGTGAAGAAATAGCCACTATGATATACTGTAATCCAGACAGTATATTTGTTTGATATTTCTGGAACGAAGTTTGCTAGTATATCTCATAATTGAAATAGTTTTTTCAGTATTTCAAGATTTACCATTTCCACCATAAAATTTCACTTCTACGCATTTATTTCATGGAAAAATAAGAAATAAGAAAGATGATGATATTAATTTCTAAGAACTGTCTTTAAAATTATGAAAACCTCTGAACAAATGAATAACATATACTCAAAGATATGCAAAATCATTCGCATGCAAAGAGAGATTGGTGTAGACATTACAATAAAAATTTATATAGAATATTATATTTATTCTGTACTTGAACATTCAAACACATACGTATGTCTAGAGATTGTACAAGTAGATTATGTATATATATACACTCAAGAGAATATGAGATATTTTTATATACCAGATACGTTCATATAGGCAAATTCATAAATTTATTACGTGGAACTACCTCACATCGTTTTGGAAGTTGAAAACTCCCCAAATCCTCAGATCATAAGCTAGATACCTTGTAGTATCAATGGTTTAGCTCTAGACTAATGACAGGAAAAGAAAAATGTCCTAGCTCAATGAAGTCAGGAAGAGCATTAATTCTTATTTTACTCAAATTCTAAGTTCTAGTCAAAGCTTCAAGTGAAGCCTATTCACAATGGCTCATTGTCAAATTTAGTAACTTTACCAAGCCATATCAATGTGAAAATTAATCTATACAAGTGAAAATTTACCTCTACCATATTCTCTACAAGGCATAATCACAATGACACTTAAACAAGTATTTAGGGACCTCATGGTAGTAAATAAACAGTTGCTTTGTCATATTGATACATAAAATTGGCCAGTTTAATGAAATTTTCATCCTCAATACATTTTGGGTTTATTTATTTATTTATTTATTTATTTATTTATTTATTTATTTATTTTTTGTAACAGAGTCTCCCTTTATCCCCAGCTGGCCTGGAGCTTGCTCTGTAGACCAGGCTGGCCTTGAACTCACAGAGATCTGCCTGCCTCTATTCCTGAGCTTGGTATCACCAGGACACCTCCCAGCTTTGGGTTCCAGCATGCAACGTGGGTGGACATAGTCTCCCAGCCAGCAGGTCAATCAGGATAACACTCAACACCTAAAGCTTGTGGACCTGGGGTTTGGAGGATCTAGCAGGTGCAGTATTAGTGATTCTAGTCGTGCAGCCAACGTTAAGGCAACACAATCAAAACAAACTAAGAAACAAATAAACTAAAAAACAAATCCACATGCTAAAGACACAATGAAAAGAACATGGGAAAAGCTCATAAAAAATCCACACAAAACTCTAACAAACTTAAAGAAGATTCCTACAAGAAGATCTCCCTGAAAGGAAACCAAGACACAGAACATAGAATAACAATTGTAAACATATTCAAAGAAATCAAAGAATATAAAGAACAAATCAGAGAACTAAAGGAAGAAAATTAAAAACTCCAGAAGCACCTAGAGAGAGATAATAACAAATGTTGGAAAGAACTAAAGGGAGAAAATGACAAACTGTGGAAGAAAGTGGAAATGCTGATAAGATCCCAGGCCAAAATGCAAAAAAGAAACTGACCATCAAAACAGGAGCTGCAAGATGAGGATGACAGGCTCTAGAAGGAAGTGGAAATACTAAAGAAATCACAGGTCAGAATGAAAAAGGAAATTGAACATTTATCCAATCAACCAGAAAGGATGGGAAAAAGCCTCAGAAACAGAATGAAAGAAGCAGAAAAAAGAATATCAGACTGGAAGGATAAAACAGAGCAACTAGAATGCTCAAGTAAAGATTACAAAATATTTTAAAAAGCACAAGAGTGGAACAAGCAGGAAATGTGGCACACTATGAAAAGACCAAACCACCATATCACAGGGAGAGAGGAAGGAAAAGAATCCGAAGAAAACACTATTGACCACATCTTCAACAGGATAATAGAAGAAAATTTCCCCAAACTGAAAAAGACAAACACATACAAATACAATAAGCACATAGAACACCAGTTAGACAAGATCTGAAAAGAAATCCCCCACACCATATAATTGTTAAAACACTAGATGCTCAAAACAAAGGGAAAATACTGGCAGCCACAAGAGAAAAACAATTTACATATAAGGGGAAAAACATCACAATCACAGGTGACTTTTCAGTGCAAAATATGAAAGCAAGAAAAACTTGAACCAAAGTATTCCCAGTGCTAAACAATATTAGATGCCAACCCAGACTACTATACCCAGGAAAATGTCAATTATAGATGAAAGAGAATGAAAAATCTTTCATGACATAAACAAGATGAAAGAATACATTTCTAAAATTCCAACACTTCAGAAAATCCTGGAAGCATTCCAAAGAACAGAGGACAGGGGCAACTATCCCTAAACAATTAAATAGAGAAATTAACAAAAACATAACAGAGTAAATACAAACCTGGACCAAGAATGCAAACAAAAAATAAGGTGAAAGGAAGAAACACACATCTCTCAATAATAACCCAAGATATTATTGGTCTAAACACCCAATCAAAAGACGTAGACTGGGAGAATGTATTAGGAAAGAGAAACCATATATATGCTGTCTACAAGAAACCCATCTCACCCTCAAGGACTGACACAACCTTAGAGTGAAAAGATGGAAAAAATATTCCAAGCAAATGGTGCCAGGAAACAAGCAGGAGTGGCTATTCTAATTTCACACAAAAATAGATCTCAGAGTAAAATTAATCAGAAGAGACAAAGAGTGCCATTAGATCTTTATCAAATGAACAATTAACTATGAAGACTTCACAATCCTACATATGTATGCACCAAACTCTGGAGCACCTAACTTTATAAACACTACTCTGCAGGACCTTAAGACACAGATTAATCCCAACACACTAATAGTAGGGACTTCAATATCCCACAGAGCTCCTTGGATAGATCAACAGGACAAAAAATAAACAGAGAGCCATCTGAACTGAACAATACAATACACCAAATGGACTTCACAGATAGCTACAGAATATTCCACCCAAACACCTGAGAATATATTTTCTACTCAGTACCTCATGGAACATTCTCCAAAATCGAACACATATTGGGACACAACAGAAATCTCAAAAAACACAAAAAGATTGAAATTATCTCATGCATTCTATCAGACTAGAGTGCAGTAAAGCTCAATATGAACACTAGAATAAGTTCTACTATGTACCAGAACACATGGACACTAAACAACATGATCCTGAATAACGAATGGGTCAGGGAAGAAATAAAGAGTGAAATAAAAGTATTCATAGAAGTGAATGGAAAAGACAATACAACACACCAAAATCTGTAGGACACTTTAAAAGCAGTCTTAAAAGGGAAATTTATAGTCCTAAGTGCCAACATCAAAATAAAAAAACAAACGTTCTAACAGTGCAGCTAAAAACACTTGAGAGACAACAACGAATGAGCCCTAAACTCAACAGACAGGAAGAAATTACAAACATCAGAGCAGAAATCAATGAAATAGAAACAAAGAAAACAATACCAAAAAAATCAATGGAACCAAAAGGGGGTTCTTTGAAAAGATAAACAAAACAGACAGACCTCTAGCACCACTCGCCAAAAGAAAGAGCAAGCAATTCCTAATCAATAGTATTCATGGTAAAAGGGGAAACATCTCAACAAACAAAGAAAAGATCCAAACAGTCATATGAGAATACTTCAAAAACCTATACTCTACTAAATATGAAAACCTAAGAGAAGTAGATGAATATCTGAAATATTGGGAACCAATAAACCTTTACCAATAAGAGACTGAAAGTTTAAACAGATCCATATTTTTTCTTTATTTGTTTATTTTTAAGGGATTTTACAATATAAGAGCACATTTGATTTCAGATCACATAATATTTGAGGAAATTTAAGATGCAATAAAAAATTTCCAAACAACAAAAAAATAATAATAAATAAAAGCCCGGGCCCAGATAGTTTCACACGAGAACTCTATAAAACACTTAAAGAGGTCTTACAACCATTACTACTCAAACTGTTCAGAATGCCAAAAACAGACGGGATTCTCCCAAACTCCTTCTATGAATCTTGCATCCCTCTAACACCAAAACCAGGCAAAGATACAACCCAAAAAAGAAACTAGAGACTCATTAATGAACATAGATGGAAAATTTCTCAACAAAATACTTGCAAATTGAATACAGACCCAAATTAAAAACATCATCCATCATGATCAAGTTGGATTCATGCCACAGATGCAAGGATGGTTCAACATATGTAAATCAATAAATATCATAAAACACATAAATGGACTGAAAGAAAAAAAATCACATTATCATATCAATTGATGCAGAAAAAGCCTTTGACAAGATCCAGCATCCCTTCATGTTTAAAGTTCCAGAGGGAATTGGACTGAAAGGAACACTACTCAGTATGATCAAAACCATATATAGCAAACCCAATGCCAACATCATCCTAAATGGAGAAAAAATGGTAGTATTCCCCTTAAAGGCAGGAATCCAGCAAGGTTGCCCCTCATCTCCAATCCTCTTCAACATAGTGCTTGGAAGGCTTACTAGGGTGGTAAGACAAGAGAAGGAAATTGAAGGAGTACTATTTGGAAAAGAGGAAGTCAAGCTATTCATTTTTGCTGATGATATGATTTATTTAAGGGATGCTAAAAACTCCACCAGAAAACTCCTAGAAATGATTAACAGCTTCAGCAAAGTGGCAGGATACAAAATTAATATAGAAAAGTCAGTAGCCTTTCTTTACACGAATATTAAACAAGGCCATTACATTTTTATCAAAGGAAAAATTCACCAAGAAGATTTCACAATTATGAATATATATGCCCCAAACTCTGGTGCACCAAACTTTATAAAGACAATTCTCCAGGACCACAAGTCACACACTAACCCCAGTACACTCATAGTAGGGGATTTCAATACCCCACTGAGTCCTTTGGATAGGTGAACAGGACAAAGAATAAACAGAAAGACATCTGAACTGAACGTTATGATAAACCAAATGGACCTTATAGAGCTCTACTGAATATTAAACCCTAATACCAGAGAATAAACTTTCTACTCAGCACCACACTGAACATTCTCCAAAATTGACCACATACTGGGACACAGAAGAAACCTCAGCAAGTACAAAAATATTGAAATAATTTCATGCATTCTATCAGACCACAGTGCAATAAAGCTCAACATCAACACCAGGATAAGCCCTACTGCCTACAAGAACACATGGAGACTAAACAACACACTCTTGAATAATGAATGGGTCAAGGAAGAGATAAAGAAAGAAATAAAAGCA
>VZQC01004730.1:444726-466489 GCA_009823505.1 Rhizomys pruinosus
GAAAAGGGAAATATCACAACAGACAAGGAAAAGATCCAGAAAAATCATATGGGAATACTTCAAAAACCTATACTCTACCAAGTTTGAAAACCTAGAAGAAATGGAAGAATATCTGAAATCCTGGGAATCACCAAAGCTCAACCAAGAAGAGATCGACAGCTTAAACAGACCGATAATACATGAAGAAATTGAAGATGTAATAAGAAACCTCCCAACTAAAAAAAGCCCAGGTCCAGATGGTTTCATGGCAGAATTCTATAAAACATTTCAAAAAGACCTACAACCATTATTACTGAAACTGTTTAGAAGGATATAATCAGAGGGAATTCTCCTTCTATGAAAATTCTTTCTATGAAGCCAGCATCACTCTATTACAAAACCAGGCACAGGTACAACTAAAAAGAATTATAGACCCATCTCCCTAATGAACACAGATGCCAAAATTCTAAACAGGATACTAGCAAATCGCATACAGACCCACATCAAGAAGATCATCTGTCATGACCAAGTTGGATTCATACCAGAGATGCAGGGATGGTTCAACATATGAAAATCAAGAAACATCATCAAACACATAAATGGAATGGAAGACAAAAACCACTCCATCATCTCAATTGATGCTGAAAAAGCCTTGGAGAAATCCAGCATCCCTTCATGCTTAAAGTCTTAGAAGGAATTGGATTGGAGCAATCATCCCTCAATGTAATCAAAGCCATATACAGGAAACCGACAGCCGATATCATTCTAAATGGGGAAATGACAGAAACATTCCCTTTAAAGGTAGGAACTCAGCAAGGCTGCCGCCTGTCACCACTCCTCTTCAATATAGAGCTTGAAACACTTGCTAGAGAAATAAGGCAAGAAAAGGAAATTAAAGAGTACTAATTGGAAAAGAGGAAGTCAAGCTATCCCTATTTGCTGATGATATGATTGTTTATATAGGGATGCTAAAAACTCCACCAGAAAACTCCTAGAAACGATTAATAGCTTCAGCAAAGTGGCAGGATACAAAATTAACCTAAAAAACAATCAATGGCCTTTCTTTACACCAAGAACAAGCAACTGGAGAAAGAATTCAAAGAGACCTTCCCACTCACAATAGCCTCAAAAACAATAAAATACCTACGAACAAACCTAAGCAAATACAACAAAGATCTCTTCAACAAAAATTCTAAACCTTTAAAGAAAAAAATTGAAGAAGACATCAGAAGATGGAAAAACCTCCCATGCTCATGGATTGGAAAAATTAACACTTTAAAAATGTCCATTCTAATGAAACTCTTGTATAGATTTAACGCAATTCCAATCAAAATCCCCAAGAGTTTCTTCACAGGCTTGGAAAAAAGTCCTTAAATTCATTTGTAAAAACAAAAGACCCCGAATAGCCAAAAGAACCCTGAGCAAAACCAGCTACAGAGGGAGGAATCTCTATACCAGACTTCAAATTATAGTACAGGGCTATAGTCATAAAAACAGCCTGGTACTGGCACAAAAACAGACCTGTTGACCAATGAAACAAAACCGAAGATCCAAATCTGAGCACATACAATTTCAGCCATCTCATATTTGACAAAGGGGACAAGAACACACAATGGAGAAAAGAAAGCATCTTCAGCAAGTGGTGTTGGCAAAACTGGATCACCACTTGTAGAAGAATGAAATTAAACCCCTACCTCTCACCTTGTACAAAAGTCAACTCCAGATGGATCAAATACCTCAACGTGAAACCCCAAACTCTGAAGGCGATAGAAGAAAAAGTTGGCAGCAGACTACAACACATAGGCTAGGAAAAGACTTCCTAAATCAGATAGCAGCTGAGCAAGAATTAAGGTCGACAATTGACAAATGGGACCTCATTAAACTCAAAAGCTTCTGTACATCAAAAGAAGCAGTCAAGGAAGTGAAGAGAAATCCCACCCAGTGGGAGGAAACCTCCACCACAGAAACATCTGACAAAGCATTGATTTCCAGAATATATAAACTACTCAAAAAATAAAGAAGAAAGAAAACAAATGACCCACTCAATAGATGGAGCAAAGAACTGAACAGAGACTTCACAAGCGAGGAATTAGAGATGTCTGAGAAACACCTCAAGAACTGCTCAACATCACTAATCATTAAGGAAATGCAAATCAAAACCACTTTAAGATATCATCTTACTCCAATAAGACTGGCTAGGATCAAGAAAACAAATGATACCAAGTGCTGGAGAGGTTGTGGGGAAAGGGGAACACTCATCCACTGCTGGTGGGAATGTAAACTCGTGCAGCCACTATGGAAAGCAGTGTGGAGAACCCTTGGAAGACTTGGAATGAACTTGCCACCCGACCCAGCCATACCACTCCTAAGCATGTACCCTCAAGATTCACCCCACTGCAGAGATACATGCATAGCCATGTTTATTTCAGCTCTCTTCAAAATAGCAAGGATCTGGAAACAACCCAAATGCCCCTCAACTGATGAGTGGATAGAGAAAATGTGGTACATCTACACAATGGAGCTCTATGCAGCAGTAAAGAAAGACGACATCATGAGCTTTGCAGGAAAATGGCTGGAGCTAGAGGACATCATGCTGAGTGAAGTAACACAGTCCCAGAAAAACAAATGACGAATGATATCCCTCATCTGTGGATGCTAGTGCCAATTACCTAGTTGTAAGTATTTCTTGTGCACGACCCCTTGAGCTTTTGTCCAAAGCAGTTGGGAGTGATGCATATTGGAAACAACAACAACAACAACAGAAGGGACTGCATTAAAAATCCGACCTAAACGGTGAACTTCTGCTCAAAACATTCAACTTCCACATGGAGAATATTGAGAAAGACTGAGAAAGAGATGAAAAGCATGTTTGGCAGAATACATTAACTCTGGCGGGGTGGGGGGATAGGGTGGGGGACTCGGGTCTAGATTTGATAATCTTGTACAAAATATATATTTAAAAAAATTAAAAAAATGACAGCAGATACTGTTTTGTGTTTTAAATACCTGCCATCCGCATTTATTTTATATCATATATTACCAACTAAAGAAAATTAATATTTGAAAATTTCTATGTCAAGCACTGTTCCTCATGTTTTATATCTATAATCTTCCTTGATTTTTTACAAAACTTTGTGGGTTTTACTATTGTATGATTTTTTGAATTTGTGAAGATTTTTATTGAAGTTTTGCACATTTCATATAGCATTTCCCAAACCAATATAAACCCTTTCCTCCTTTCTTGCTCCCCACCCCACATGATCCCATGCATCCTGACATATATGTGTTGCATCATTTTATAAGTCTTTCAGATATTGCAATGCAGAAGTTTACTGTGCTGGGCAGAATGTTACTGTTTCAGTCAGTTCTTTGATACAGCCTACTTTTGTTCTTGTTGTTCTTTCCAATTTTTATCACACCAAAACATGCATGTATACAAGCCACACCTATTCAAAGATTATGAAGTCTAGAAATAAACTATAGGTTAATTCCAAAATATGTTTAGGGATTCTCATTTTGACAGTAGACTTGTATGCAGTCAAGAAAAAAACATTACATTCCTACACTACATAGCAAG
The DNA here is from genome assembly GCA_009823505.1 of Rhizomys pruinosus. NCBI lineage: Eukaryota > Metazoa > Chordata > Mammalia > Rodentia > Spalacidae > Rhizomys > Rhizomys pruinosus. The sequence goes on from VZQC01004730.1 coordinate 448,283, forward strand.
TTGATGATTAACATCAGGTATTATACATACTGAAAAAGAAAGAGGAAAAAAAAAAAGAATTATTCAGTTTGCCTTACAAATAGAGATTTGTTGCTCAGATCCAAAAATGAGGAACACCATATGTAGTTTGTTTTTCTAGGACTGTGTTACTTCACTTACCATAATGTCTTCTAGTTTCATCCATTTGCCATCAAAGATCATGTTGTCTTTTTTAAATATTTTATTGAAGTTTTGTGCATTTCATACATCAATTGTCAGTTCAATCCAGACTCATTTCCCACTCCCTGCCCCTGCCCCTCTCAAGCTCATGCAGTCTGCCATACATGTCCTGTTTCACTTTCTGTGTCTTTTCAAAGCAGAAGATTATTTTTTGGGAGCAAGAACACTACTGCTTCAGTCGGTTATCCGTCCCAGTTCTTTTGTTGCTGTTGTTTCCTCCAATCATTATTTTTTCAGCATATGCATTTATGTATGTCACAAATTTACTAAAATCATGTCATCTGAAAATAAGCTGTATGTTATTTCCAAATCAAATTTCGGGATTCACATTTTTCTCCCTTAATTTTATATTGCTCTAACATATGCAAACATGCACTCCAAATTTTTACCAAAATTATAAAGTCTGAAAATAAGTAGTAGGTTAATTCTAGAGCCGGTTAAGGGATTGACATTCTAAGAGCACAGTTGCTTTTAGATAAAGAGGAATATAACATTAATGTTACTCAGATAGCCTTACTTAATTTTAGCATCCACAAATGAGGGACACCATTCATCTTTGCTTTTCTGGGACTGTGTTACCTCACGTAGCATAATATCTTCTAGTTCCATCCATTTACCTACAAATTTCATGATGTTATCTTTTTTTTTTTACCATTCCATAGAACTCCATTTTGTAGATGTACCATATTTTCTCTATCCACTCATTGGTTGAGGGTCACTTGGCTTGGTTCCAACTTTTTGCTATTGTGAAGAAAGCTGCAATAAACATGGCTGTGCATGTATTTCTGCAGTAGGACGAGACTTGTGGGCATATACCCAGGAGTAGTATGACTGGGTCAGGTGATAATCTCATTTTAAGGATTCTCCACAATGCTTTCCATAGTGGTTGAATGAGTTTACATTCCCACCAGCAGTGGATGAGTGTATAACTTTAACCACAACCTGTCCAGTATTTGGTATCATTTATTTCCTTGATCCTATCCAGTCTTATTGGAGTGGGATTATATCTTAAAATGGTTTTAATTTGCATTTCCTTAATTACTAACAATATTGGACACTTAAGTATGAGATGGGTTCTTGTAGACAGCATATAGATGGATTCAATTTCCTAATCCATTCTCCCAGTCTATGTTTTTAGATTGGGAAGTTTAGTCCATTAATATTTAAGTTTATTATTGATAGATGTGTGTTTCTTCCTTTCACCTGGTCTGGGTTTGTATTTTCACAGTTATACTTTTATTAATTTCTCTAGCTGTTTGGGAACAGGTGCTCCTTTCCTCTGTCCGTTGAATTGCTTTGAGTATTTTCTGAAGGGTTGGGTTTTTGGACACATATTTTTTTGTCTTGTTTATGTAATGAAATATTTTTCCTTCCCCTTCACTTATAATTGACATTTTTGCTGGGTATAGTAATCTGGGTCGGCATCTATAGTCATTTACTACTGGGAATACATTAGTCCATGTTCTTCTGGCTTTCATAGTTTGCACTGAGAAGTCAGCTGTAATTCTGATTGGTTTTTCTTTATATGTAACTTGCAGTTTTTTTTCTTGTGGCTTTCAGTATCTTGTCTTGGTTTTAGCCAAGTAGTGGTTTAGTGGTTTAACTATGATATGGTGGGGGAATTTCTTTTCTGATCTTGTCTATTTGTATTTCTATGTGCTTCTTGTATATGTATGGATTTGTCTCTTTTCAGTTTAGGGAAATTTTCTTCTATTATTCTGTTGAAGATCTGATCAATACCATTGTCATAGGATTCTTCTCCTTCCTCTTTCACTATGATGCAGAGGTTTGGTCTTTTCCATGATATCTTTCTTTACTGCTGCATAGAATTCCATTCTGTAGATGTACCATATTTTCTTATCCACTCCTTGGTTGTGGGACACTTGGGTTGCTTCCAGCTCTGCATTATTTTGAAGAGAGCTGCAATAAACATGGACCTGCATGTATCTCTACCATAGGATAACTCTTGTGGGTATATGCCCAAGAGTGGTATGACTGGGTCAGGTGGTATTCTCACTTTGAGTCTTTTAAGAGTTCTCTACACTGCTTTCCATAGAGGTTGCAGGAGTTTGCATGCCCACCATCAGTGAACGAGTGTTCTCCTTTCCCTAAAACCTCTCCAGCCTTTGTCATCCTTTGTATTCTTCATCATATCCAGTCTTATGGGAGTAAGGTGAAATCTTAAGGTGGTTTTAATTTGCATTACCATAGTTAGTAGTGTCATTGAACACTTTTTATGATGTTTCTCAGCCATCTTTTCTTCTTCATTTCTGAAGTCTCTGTTCAGGCCTTTACTCCATCTTTTGAGTGAGTTATTTGTGTTCGTGCTTCTTTGTTTTTGAGTAGTTTATATACTCTGGATGTTAATGCTCTGTTAGATGTATCATTGGTGAAAGTTTCATCACATTCTGTGGGGTTTCTTTTCACTTTTCCCTTCTTCAATTGTTTCTTTCACTATACAGAATCTTCTGAGTTTAATACGTTCCCACTTGTCAATTGTTGGCCTTAGTTCCTGATCAGCTGCTGTCTGATTTAGAAAGTATTTCCCCATACCTATAACTTGTTGGTAACTGCCAACATTTTCTCTATCATTTTCAGAGTTTTATGGGTTTCACATTGAGGTCTTGGATCCATTTGGAGTTGATTTTTGTACAGGGTGAGAGGTAGGGGTTTAATTTTCTTCTTCTACAAATGGTGATCCAGTTTTGCCAACACTTTTTGCTGAAAATGCTGTCTTTCCTCCACTGAGTTTTCTTGGCCCCTTTGCCAAATAAGAGGTGGATGAAATTACATATGCTCAATTTTTTATCTTCAGTTTTGTTCCATTGATCAATGAGTCTGTTTTTGTGTCACTACCAGGCTGTTTTTAGGACTATAGCCCTGCAATATAGCTCTATGTTTGGTTTAGTAATCCCCCACTGAATTGTTCTTTTTTTCTCAGGGTTGCTTGGCTATATGGGGTACTTTGTTTTTCCATATGAACTTTATGATTTTTTTCCTAGGTATGTGAAGAAAATCAAGAGTTTTTTAATCGGGGCTGCAGTGAATCTATATATTACTTAGGGCAAGATTGTAATTTTTACTACATTAGTTCTTCCAATCCATGAGCATGGGAGGTCCATCCATCTTTCAGTGTCTTCTTCAATCTCCTTCTTCAGGGGCTTAAATTTTCTGTTGTAGAGTTCTTTAGTGTCTTTGGTCAGGTTTTCTCTTTGACAGTATTGCTAATGGGAAGGTCTCTTTGTATTCCTTCACCTATTGATTGTTATTGGTATAATGAAAGGCTACTGATTTTTTTCTTACATATTTTTAATATATTTTTACAAGATTATCAAATCTAGAACCATGTCCCCCACCTTATCCCCCACCCCACCAGAGCTCATGTATTCTGCCAAACATGCTTTTCATCTCTTTCTCAGTCTTTCTCAAAATTCTCCATGTGGAAGTTGACTGTTTTGAGCAGGAGTTCACTGTTTCAGACAGTTCTTTGATGCAGTCCTTTCTGTTGTTGTTGTTGCTGTTGTTGTCATTGTTTCCAATATGCATCACTCCCAGATACTTGGACAAAAGCTCAAGGGGCCATGCACAAGAAATACTTACAGCTATGTAATTGGCACTAGCATCCACAGATGAGGGATACCATTCGTCTTTTGTTTTTTCTGGGATTGTGTTACTTCACTCAGAATGACGTCTTCTAGCTCCAGCCATTTTCCTGTGCTTCAGATTGTCTTGACGGATACTTATTTTTATAGTTAATTTTGTATCCCAAAACTTTCCTGAAACTGTTAATCAATTCTAGAAGTTTTCTGGTGTAGTTTTTAGCATCCCTTAGGTAAACTCTGAAATTAGGAAGTTTGGACATAGAATGTTAAATAACTAACCCAATGATACATGTAAGACAGTAAGTTGTAAAATAATGCTGTATATGTCAGACATTGTGTTTCAGAATCCTTACATTTAACTGATTTTCTTTACAAGATCTTCAATTCATCACCAAATTTTATTTTAAATAATTCTATAGGCTACCTATTCTTTATTATTTTCCTTAAATATTTTTTAATTTTATAGCATTTTTATACTAATAAAATATAATTTGATCCACTCTCATATCTGCCCCCATTACTAATCCTTCCCTTAAATGAATCAGGTTATTCTCCCTAAATGCCCTTTGTCTAGGTTCATCTACCTGAGCCTTGAAAACCTATCAAGAGTCTCCATTTTAAATGAGAATGAAGCTCCCTACCCAGACATGACGAGTTGCCAATAGTTCTTCAGATAATGGTGGGATTTCTTACACAATTACCCATGTCTGGGATTTTGTCTAGCTTGAGTTTGTGTAGGTATTCCGCATCCTGTCACCATTGCTGCAACTTCATACAGGTAGCTGAGTTGCCGTCAAGAAGACTCTGTTTTCTTGTGGTTGTCAAACCCCTATGGCACTTATAGTCTTTCCACCTCTTCTGCCATGATCCATGGGCCTTCGGAGCCAGAAATTTGATATAGAAGTCCAATTCAGGGATAGGTAGTCTGTAGTCTCTTAATCTCTGCACATTATCCAGTTGTGGATCTCTGTGTTAATCACCATCTGCTACATAAATAAGTTTCTAGCCTGAAAGCACAGAGATGCATTAATTTATGGGTAAACAATAAGTCAATAAAACCAGTTTAAATATATATTTTAAATGCCATTCATGCTCACTGAAAAGTGACAGATAACACATATATAAAGTAACATTGATATTTGTACCTTAATCTTACAAACTTTGTTAAAATAATATATCTGTCCCTCATTTTCCCATTTACAGGAATCACTAATGACTGCATATTACTAGTTCCATTTTCCTGTTATTCAAAACTATTAATATAAATGAGAGCCAATAATATCCTTGGGAATTCAGCAAATGTTAATTATTTCATTTAAAAATATGCATCTTCCACTTTGAATTATTTGTTAGCGAACATTTTTGAAAAAGAAAAATGAAGGTCAGATGTTATGAATTATACCAAACAATGCAAATTCCACATGACAAAATAGAATACCAACTGGAGTAAATATTATGCATTATATACCCTTAAGTAATTCATTATGTGCTCTACATGACACTTATCTACAAAGTTCAACTGAACTGTGAAATTGTACAATACTGTTAATATGAATATTATAGTAATTAAGAGATGGATAGTGATAAAAATATAATGGTGAGATGGACAGTGATAAAATAACACTAAAATAGTGATAAAAATATAAAAATGTACCTACATGTTTCTTAAATTGATTTAAATAGTTTGAGATTGTTATACATTAATAGCATATTTAAATCATTTCCACTCCTGCCTGTCTGCCATTAAACATTTTCTGTTCTCCTTACTCCTTGAATTTATGAGCACTCCTATTATAATATTTATTGTTACATAAGTACATACAAAGAAGCTACTGAGTCCGCTTGATTGTGTTTGTGTACATACTCTTTTCCATTTTAGACTCCTAAAAAGCAATATTCTGGAAAACACTGCAAACCAATTTTTAACCTTTGGTGTTTTAGGACTGACCGCTTGGTATTGAGTTTAGTATCAAGGAGCTGGTCCCTGAAAAAAATTTGATTCTACTTCTCTCAGAACCCATTGATTGCATGTAGCTCTTCCGTGAGGTGTCATGCATGTTGGTAAGTCAGTTACTGATAGTTTTGCACATCTTCTCCAGATAACAATATTGTGGAGATATCCTATGTGCAGCATAGTTATAAGTTTAAGGAAATTGTAGCATTTTCAGGTGTTCTGTTAATTATAGGTAGGTAGACTGTGCTAAGAAAATGAACTATAATATAGATCAGTTAAATATTATTTCAGTTCTTCTTAATCAGCCATCCAAAGAGGTCCTAAGAGAGTTCTCATTCTAAAAATTGGTTTGCAGTTAAAGGGATGGAAATAGAAGCCATTATGCTAAGTGAAGTGACACAGTCCCAGAATAACAAACAACATATTGTGTCCCCCATTTGTGGATCTTATCATCAAATCTCTATTTGCAAGACAAACTGAATAATTTTCTTTTTTCTTCTCTTTCTTAGTTTTTATAGTAAATATAATACCTGATATTACTCATCAACTTGCTATGTAATATAGGAATGTAAAGAAATATTTTTTGTTTACCTACATACAACCCTACTGGCAAAATGTCAATCCCCTAAACATGTTTTGGAATTATCCTATAGTTTGTTTTCAGATGTCATAATTTTAGTATGTGTGTGACGTGCATATATGCATGTTTTCAAGCGACACGAATTGAAAGTAACAAAAAAACTGGTTCAAATAAATGATTGAAACAGTAAACTTCTGCATCAAAAAACTAAAAAAAGACTGATAAAAAGATGCGAGACATGTATGGCAGAATGCATGAGCTCTGGCAGGGTGGGGGGCCTGGGAAAGGAAATGGGTCTAAATCTGATTAAGAAATGTATGAAATGAGCAAAAGTTCAATAAAAAAATAAGAAAAAGTTGGGTTGCAGTGTTTTCTTGAATATTACCTTTTGTGAGAATAAAAATGGAAAAGAATATGGGTAAATCACATTAGCTTGTTATATCCTTGGCTAAGAAGTAACACAGATAATTTCTACTCATATGCCATTATAAGGAAATAGCCATATTATAGAAACTAATGGTTTAATCTACAATTGCAGAAAGCTAGGCAATAACTCATATTAACAGAAAGCAATGGTAACAGCATGCACAAGATTTACATAAGCTCAAGACAGAGAAAATCTCAGCACAAAAGTGGAGAAGTTGGGAAGAAACTTCTATCTTAACTGAGGAAGTATTTGCAACAAATAGCTCCTGGAAGAGGAAGATTCAGTTTTCTTTAATGGTATATTGCTTGAGTTCTCATGCCAAAGGGCATCTTGGGACAAATATTTGACCTTAAAGTCCTGAAAAAAATGTGTATGTGTGTGTGTGTGTGTGTGTGTGTGTATGTGTGTGTGTGTGTGTATGTGTGTGTGTGTGTGTATGTTGTGTGTTTTGTATGTAAAATTGGGTGCATGAAATTGTGAAGATGTAGTATGGAGATTGGCAGGTGAAGGGACTAAATATATTGAAAATATATTGCAAGGAATTTGCAAAAATTCAATAAATAACTTTAATTTACTATTAAAATAAGTAGAATAATTAAACAGATGGGTGCTCAGTCATTACTACAGAAAGTTTAAAGTTAATATAGATTTTTATAATTATGTACCATAAATAATGTTATATTTCTTATTGTTACATGAAATTTAATAAGGCAATATAAACTTACATGTGTATTATTGCTATATGTAGATATTAGATTATATATTATTATTAGACTTTTTTCTCTTAAGATGCTTAATTGAGAGATTATCAATTTCATACATGTCTTCATCTTATGAGAAATAATTTTGTGTCACCAAGTTATCATTTAACCATTTTGAAGATAGTGTTCCTAAATCTTATTAACTTTTTCTAACTCTCTACTCCTAATGGTCCCACCAAGCAATCCATCAATTCTGGTCATCTTTCAGGAAAAGTACTTAATTTGAGGACTAACTTTGTGAATATAATTTTCATAATTCTTCTCCACATTCTATCATTTTAATTGTTTCATTTACATACAAACTATATTTATTGTAATTTACTTTAATTACATATTAATTTGACTATTTTGCTATTTTGAATAAGCTAATCAATTATAATTAATAGTAATAAAATAGTTTGGTGCCAGAGAGAGTTTCAGCATTTAAGAGCACTTCTGCAGAGGATGAGAATTCAGTTACCAGCACCCAAACCAGGCAGCTAAAAAACTCCTGTAACTACATTTCAAAGATAACAGACATGAAAACAAAAATAATAGATATGAAAATGTTTTTCATATTTAACATATCACTTTAAAATTCTTGTACTCATTTCAGTATGCTTTTTCAATTTTTAGTTGAAATCATGTTATACTTGCTAACATTGTAACAAACAAGACTTTAGAATATGGTTGTATATTTTCATAAAATAGATACTTGTTTGTGTAGGCCTTATGAAGAGATAATAATGGTATGGAATTTCTAAGAGAATACTTTTTCTGCCTTATGAGTATACAAAGACATTTTCCCTTGATCTTTACAGTGATGTGTAGCTACAGAATATTTTTGAATTCATGATTACAGTTGCCAGATTATTTTTCATGGAATTTTTTTTTTGGTCTTTTTGAGACAGGGTCTTCCTGTAGCCCCTGCTATCCTGGAACTTGCTATGTAAACCAGGTTGGCCTTGAACTCACAGAGATCTGCCTGCCTCTGCCTCCCAAGTGCTAGGATTAAAGGCATGAACCACCACACCCAGCTTCATGGAATTATTAATCCACATTGTCGTCTATGAGTGTATTTAGTATTCCTCAATTAAATATTGAATTTTATTTTTTCACTCTGGCACTGTTTTCATATTCTAGTATCTATTTATAGATTTCTGGGTAGATCAGTTATAATTCTTCAGATCTGCTTTCTTACATTCTGTACCCAATTTGGGAAGTAATGGTATAACCTATGACCTAAAAAGATCTAAAAATACTGAGTTTCAATTTATTTCACTATCTACTTATCATCAATATGTACTGATAATTTTCATATTATTTATTTATTTATTTATTTATTTATTTATTTATTTATTTATTTTGTGCAACCGTGTCGTGCAATGCCGCGGAGGTCAGAAGAGGGTGTCGGATTCCCCTGGAACTGGAGTTCTCCTAGAATTGAAGTTTCAGACGGTTCTCGGCCGCCATGTGGGTGCTGGGGATCGAACCCAGGTCCTCTGTAAGAGCGGTCGGCGCTCTTAACTGCTAGGCCATCTCTCCAGCCCCATTTTCATGTTCTTTATACATCACAAAACTTTTTTTGTTTTCATGTGCCTTTCCCATTTCTAAACAATTTTGTTCTGTTTAGAACATTTGTATTATAGTATAAAATTAATTATCTAATAAATTTATCTTCACATTTCAATGAAGCATGACTTCCTTCATCATTATGATCAGTACATTCTTCTTTTCTAAAAAATTAAATAAGGCTCTGTATGTTTTAAAAAATCTTAACAAATAAAAAAGGATTGCCTGATATCTAAGGTAGATTTTTACATTTTGTATACATGTGATTTGTTCTATAATTTCTACATAATTTTCTGATAGATACATCAGGTTTCATCAATGCAAATACTGTAAATATTTTTAAACACCAGTACAACAGTATATGGTTCAGCATTGATGGTAACTGTACTTTTGCTTTTAATTATAATTATTTGTATCAATTGGTATTAGATAAAATCTCTGTTGGATTTGGTTCCTTAAAGATATAAAAATGCAAAATAAGTAATGGCAAGCAGTATGAGATTATTTTTAATGATTACCAACATAAAGGTTATTCTTACATGGCACAAGTAGGTTTCAGTAAATCCTATAGGGATTGCATTGCTTGCTGAGAGTGCACTCATCTCTATCTTTAGAATTCCTGACTGTTCCACAATGATACAGACTAGCATTGTGATTCTGAACAGTTAGAAGCTGAATTTTCATCAGACTACTGTTTTGTTTCCTTTCTAAATGCTGACTTTTTCATTATCATTGTACTTTTCTTATTTGTTTATTTCCTTATAATTCTAAAATTCCATGCAGCTCATTTTCAATGCCTTCTAGACCTTCTACAGGAGTCTTAAGGGAAGTGGTAGTAAATGTAATAACTGTCATATTTTATTAGATATATTGGTATTTTGCAGTTAAAGTGAGTTCCAAGATTATTGTAAATAGTTTAACAAATAATTCTCTGAAGTTCTCTCTTGATTAGTTCTATCTAAAACTCTAGACATGGACATTTGTCAGAATCACTTTCAAAATCTAAATCTTAATGTTTTATAGGTGTGGACTATCTTGATCCTTATCTACTAATTTGGAATGTGTTTTAGGTTTCTATGGAGTCCATCCCAATTTATGATTTTGAATTCAAAAAGCAAATTAGTAGCTATTATTAACTTAATCAAACTCTGTATTTGCCAGCATGCTCATGGCTTAAATGTGGCTGCACATGTTTTATTCTTTAAGAATCATAATACTAGATATTTCATTATACAAAATCTCTGCATGGGACGATGTGTATAGTTGAAGGTTACATAACAAGAAACAGTGTCAAGAAGGAGAAACATTCCTTTGAGTTGCTGGCCAAGGTTGTCCAAAATATTCCCCAAGTTACACAGGCTATAGCCACAGCCCTTGATTGCTTCACAGAACTTGAAGATAAGATTCAAATGCTGAATATAAGACATGCATTGAACACAAGATTTGGAGCAGTGGGGCTGGAACTGACCTGGAAGCTACTTCCCCTTAAGCCGAGCTCTCATAACTTTGGAGAGGATTATGGAAGCTTATAAGGGAAAATATCGATTGATAATCTAACCACAGCTTCAAGGACTAATAAGCACATCACTGACTAGCACAGAAAATGACATTGGCACAGTAATGTCAGTTTAATCTCAAGGATAATCAACAGAAACTTAATTGGATTTAAGCCTACTTAATATGAGCAAACCCATGTGTGGTCCTATAAACATAGCCAAACACATGAGTGAAGAGTTCCTAAATATTAGAGAAACTCACAGTCTTGTCATATCCCTGGACAAATGTAATTTCTATGTGCCAAATATGTAAACTTGTTTATAGCAAGTATCCTAGCCACTCTTCATCAAGGAAACTTATTTTGCCAGAGATAGAGTCACTTAGAGAGTTCCACAGCTGGTCACACACAGACATTCACTGTAAATTACCCATGTCTAAGTGAAACATCTCTAATTCAACCACAAAACCTAAGTGTCATGCAACATAGAACAAGGTGTAAAGAGAACAGAAATGTATCTCTCAACTCTCATCAATTAAGATCCCTCATTGTAGCACAAATGGCTAAATCTTGGAGAGTAACAGTCTGCAGCGTGTGCGTCCATGGACATGACTCCTATATTAAACCTGACCTACCCAGGGCCCAGGGACCCTTTCTGAAAGGGGCTGAAAGATTGTATGAGCCAGAGAGAACATATGTAAATATAATCCTACTGGCTCCAGGGACCTAGTTCATATGATTCTATAGCAATGCTGTCAGCATGTACAAGACCCATGCATATTTAATCAGACAAAAATCCAACAGAGAACTGTGGCAAGGGGCAACAGACCCTCTTAGTAGAAGAATTATTAGCAGGTGATTACTTTTGGATGAGGAAGAGCTGGTCTTCTTAAAATGAGGGAGTCTAAACATGGTGGCTAGACCCCAGGGATGAATTTGCGCTAAGGGATGTCTGTAGATATTAACTTGATATGATAGGCCTAAACGCAAATGGCAGAATATATGAATTACAGTGGTATGGTTCTATGGGAGGGTGAAAATGGAAGAGGTGTTATAAGGTTGTCTAAAACTGAATAAGATGTTTTGAATGTAGGGGGGCAGGTTACTATACCAGACTTCAAACTATATGCCATGGTCATAGTCATACAGCTTGGTATTGACAAAAAATAGACCCACAGATCAATGGAACAAAATTGAAGATGAAAACTTGAGCACATGCAAATTCAGCCACCTCATATTTGACGAAGGGGCCAAGAAGACACAATGGAGGAAAGACAGCAACTTCAGCAAATGGTGTTGGCAAAACTGGATCAACGCTTGTACAAGAATAAAACTAAACCCCTACCTCTCACCCTGTACAAAAATCAGCTCCAAATGGATCCAAGACCTCAACGTGAAACCCAAGTAGATGCTTAGAGAACCCAAACCACTAGATGGCAAAGAGAAAAAGCAGCTGGCTCACCACCTAAAATTTTGTCTGCTCCTGAGTCTGAGCAAGGCATCATTGAGTAAATTCAGGATTACCATGGCTACAACCTTCCAGCTTACTCATCCAAAAGGAAGAAATAAATATGAAATTCCAGCAATAAGAAATAAAGGAACGAATGGAACTGTAAGTATTATGGTTTTGCTTTTTGATTATTGACATGATTCATTAGAAGTATTTACATTGTCTATGTAGCTTTGGAATTTTATTATTTTTAACTAAAGATGTTTCTTTATGTTAATGACAGATTTTATCAAAGCTTGTTTTTTTCTCAATATACATTTAAATGTTTTTAAGATGTTTCAGAGCTGGCAAAGTTGAGATTTTTAAGAACTTCATTTTTAAATTGTAATAAAAGTTTGAGGTAGGCGGGAGATAAAGAGTAAAAGGAGGAATTGATTATTGGAAATAATAAAGATAAATTGACAAATGCTTAGCAAAACAACTCAAAAAAGAGAGAGAAGACCTACATAAAAATATGGGTAAAAAAGAGGATATTTAATTGGTGCTACTGAAATTCCTGGGGTTGTTGCATAAAAGGTTAAAAGTTATATTTCAATAAACTATACAAAATGTTAATGAATACATTTCTAAGAACATATGTATTACCACAATTAAACCAAGAGGATATTTAAAAAGCATACCCATAATGAGTAATGGAATTGAAGTAGTAAAAACATGTCCAGCAAAAGGAAATTATCTGTCAAATATTTTATGGAATGACATTAACCTTCCTCAAATTTATTTAATAAAATATAAAGAAAGACATTTTAATTTTTTCCATGAATCCAATATTTTAACTCTCACACTTGATAAACTTGCAAACGGAAGAGAATTTAAAAAAAGAACAAAGGGACAATAGATACCACTTTTGAGAAAGACACATAAATCTTAAAAGCTTAACTCAATACCGTATTGAAAAGACGAGATATTATAATCCAAATAGCTTGATTTCGGCAATGAAAGAATTGTTGAACATTTAAAAAAGTCAGTGAAGTCTGGACACTCATTTGATCAACTTGATAGAACAAACAACCTGTCACCCCCCACTGGATGGTGGGGCTGTAGGGGTTTGGGCACAACAGCCTGCAGATTGGTTTTGCATGAAGGATGCTTGTACTCATGGATTATCACTTATAGCTAAAAATGAAAAAAAAAACTGAGAGAAAGAGGCAGGACAGTTATGGCAGAATGCATGATCTGGGATGGGGTGGGGGTGGGGGGGAAGGGAAAGGGAAATAAGCCTGAACTGAATTGGAAAAAATGTATGAAATGCACAAAGCATCAATAAAAATTAAATTAAAAAAAAAAGTCAGTGAATACAAAGGAGTCCTTTTATTCAGCGAGTATAAGTTGAATCCAAGACAAAAATCTTATTTACCTACAATATGCAGGAAGTCTCAGACAAAATTCAACAAAGTTTCATAGTACCTCTCAAAATGTTAGATACAGTGAGATAATACATAAACATGAAATATTTATACAACATACTTTTGAAAATTTTACTGAATGTTAGAATGAAAGGGATTTTCTCTAAAAATAGGAATGATACTGGGGTATTCAGTCACATTACTTTTGTTCAGTGACCTAAAAATTTGGAGCAACAAGGCAAAAGAAGAATTAACAATGGTGTATGAATAGAAAAAAATGATAAACCAAATTTCCCTATCTATAGTGAATTACAATAGCTTAGGAAATAATTTCTACAACTGGCAACTCAGATTTTGAAGAGTTGGGCTGAATACAGAGCAAAATTATATATTTGTCTACTATTTACAAAAAATAGGAGACATTTGGTACAATATATTAAAATATGTGTACTATATTAAAAGCTCTAAGAAATTATACACCCAAGCAATAGTTAATTTATTCAATAAATGATCTCATTAACAAAAACATATTTTTAAAAGAAGAAACATATATATGGCCAATAAATACATGAATCAATGTTCAGAAACTTAAGCGATGAAAGAAATTCTAATGAAAATTACAACCTAGTCATAATGACTATCATAATGCAACAAATTAACAGAAATTTCTGGAAAATGGACTGGAAAAGAAGCACTTACACAATGTAATTTGGAATAAAGATTTGTTTGACTAATTTAGAAATCAGTTTCAAGTTTAAAATTTAAGACAAAAATTTTCTTCTCGATGACAAATAAAAATGAATCTATGGAGATTTATGTGTTACTTAACTTTACACTGCTGTAATAATGTAGATATTTTAGATATTTTATCTGAGCTATGAATGGTAATCCTCTGTGTACAGCTTTACTATAAAAATTCTGGAGGTAACACAGTCCCAGAAAAAGCAAACGAAAAATGGTATCCCTCACCTGTGGATGCTAGCATCAATTACATAATTGTATGGCAAACTGAGAAACGTCAATTTGATCTGAAAACAACTGTGCTCCTATATTGTGAATCCCTTAAAAAAATAATAAAGAAAATATTTCTGCTTGGATGTCTTGTTGGCCCCTCAAAAAAAAAAAATTCTGAATGTGCTGAGCCTGGTGGTACACGCCTTTAATCTCAGCACTCCGGAGGTGGAGGCAGGCAGATCTTTGTGAGTTCAAGGCCAGCCTGGTCTACATAGGGAGCTCCAGAACAGCTGGGGCTACAGGGAGACCCTATATCAAAAAGACAAAAAAAAAAAAAAAAAAAAGAAAAAAAGAGAAAAAAAAAAAAAAAAAAAAAAAAAAAAAAAAAAAAAAAAAAAGATTCTGAATGCAAATTAAAGAAACCTTTCATGGCCATACATTGAGAAGTTAAGCAATTCAGAGCCTTCACTGCTGTATATACATTTTCACAAACGGAAGTGCCATTTTAAAATTTGAAATATTGCCTATGTAACATGTCTAATTTTTATTGGAAAAACATAAATATATGAGATAACATTTTGTGCATAAGATGGATTTATTTCACGAAGTAAATGTAATAATTTAGATTAGCAAATCACCTGTTGGATTTGGTCGAATGATGTTTTACTATTGGATTTTGGGGAGACTTTCATTCTATGCATAATGGACATTGAACTGATCTGGAAGCATATTGTTTAACACTAGTCAAAATTCATAGTAAAGTGGCATTTTTTCAATTTTTTCAGGCATTTGTGGATTCCTTAAATAATAATTGTGCATACTTTTTATATTGGAAAGATAAGTGCATTCATCCATCTCCTCCTGATTGGCTAAGGCTATAGACCAAAACATACATTTCTGAACCACAGATAAATTCACCATTCCCATTT
Organism: Rhizomys pruinosus; assembly: GCA_009823505.1. Lineage (NCBI taxonomy): Eukaryota > Metazoa > Chordata > Mammalia > Rodentia > Spalacidae > Rhizomys > Rhizomys pruinosus. The sequence continues at coordinate 463,611 of VZQC01004730.1, forward strand.
ACTCTGCATGAAATGATGCTGAACACAACCAGACCTACCAAGAGGGAGTTTTTGCACCTCATTTAATCACAGTAAGTGCCATTTTCACACAGTGTGGAATAGGAGATTTTCTAACATACAAAAGAATAACTACCAACAAAATTTGCAAGAAGAATTTTAATGACTACTGGAAAATATTTAATAAGGTAAGAGTAAAGCTATAAGTGCAATTCACATGACTAAGGACATTACTAAGAGTATGTGGAATGACTCACATGAAACATAAGTCACATCCTAATTCTAATGAACAAATCTGAGTCAGCCAAATCTGAGTTTAAAATGACCACTAATAAATAACATTTCAAGGGGCTTAAAATGCATTAGTCAAACAAACCATTAAATTTCACAGCTTGTTCCCTTATTAGCTAATTTTATGAATGTTTGCTTCATAATCTTGGTAGCAATTAGGTTTTGTATTTGTATTTACCTATATCTTTTCATCCTAAAAATTTCGTATTATAAACATTAAATAAAGTGAGTGTAAAAACACAAATGAAGAAGTAATTTACTCTGCATATAGTTTAATTCTGATATTGATAGCGTTGATATCCATGAAATATAATTTTTCTTTTTCTGTTTTTTTTTTTTTTTGGTTTTTTTTAAAAAGACTCCTTTTAGNGTTTTGTATTTGTATTTACCTATATCTTTTCATCCTAAAAATTTCGTATTATAAACATTAAATAAAGTGAGTGTAAAAACACAAATGAAGAAGTAATTTACTCTGCATATAGTTTAATTCTGATATTGATAGCGTTGATATCCATGAAATATAATTTTTCTTTTTCTGTTTTTTTTTTTTTTTGGTCTTTTTGAGACAGACTCCCTGTAGCTGATGTCCTGGAACTCACTATGTAGAACAGGCTGGCCTTGAACACACAAAGCTCTGCCTGCCTCTTCCTCCCAAGTGCTAGGATTAAAGATGTGCATCACCATGCCTGGCGAAATATATTTTTCTATTGAGTAGTTTCAAAGTTGCACAGCATATATCCATAAAGAGAAAAATCTATTGTATCAGAAAGTTTCATTTTTACTACAGTATAATATTCATACTAATTTATTTTTACATAATACTTTTGAAAATTTAGAATAATTTTATTTTCATTTACGGTTTTAATAAATGAATCATAAAATACCTTAGGACTTTTATCTATTTGTTTTTGGTGGCACAACGCAAACAGTAGGAAAATATACCAACAAGTATATTGATGAAAGTTTAATTTGCATATGTTGATCAAATTTCCATCATTTTACCTACTTTTTGAGTATTTACAATAATTAAATTTGCATATATATATTGGCATATTGGCTCACTATTTACTACCAACAAATAGCAATTTAGTAAGTGCAAAGTTGTTCATGATACTCTTTTATAACCACAGCCATATTCTTCTCCTTGTGTCAATTTAATACTTAGAAGTTCTTTTATATCCATTTCATTAACATTATATGTTATATGTTATATGTTTATGAAAAACAAAATAGGAAAGAATTTAAAAATTCAACATATATAAAGTAAAAACAAAGGTATAGCATTTTATTCAATTGTTGAATAATTTATATATATTTGTATTCTCTTCTTTTTTATAATATTGTATTGATGTTTTGTATATTTCAGACATAATTTTTCAGTTCAATTTAGACATATTACCCTTTCCCTTCCCTCCATCCCACCACGGATCATGCATTCTACCATACATATCCTGCATCTTTCTCAGTCTTTTTAAAGATTTTCTCTGCAAAGGTTTGTTTTGTGCAGAATTTAACTATAACGGTCTGTTCTTTTACCCAGTTCCTTATATTGTTGCAGTTTCCTCCCAATTGTATTGTTAAAAATATGCCCATATAAATGTCATATATGTACCAGAGTTATGTCCTCCATGAATAAAATGTATGTTAACACCGATATATGTTTAGGAGTTCACATTTTTCCCATTAAATTTATATTACTCTAAAATATGACTATATACATTCCCTTCATATAAATTAGGTATCATGTATGAAAATAAGTGCTAAGTTAATTCTAGGGCTCATTAAGGGATTCACATTATAACATCACAGTTGCTTTCAGATAGAAAGAAATGTAACAACAACAATGATTCACTTGCCTTTCAATTGGGGGATTTGGTACTAGCATCCACATATGAGGGAACCCATTCCCCATTTGTTTTGGGGGGACTGAGCTACTTCACTTAGCATAATGTCTTCTAGTTCCATCCATTTACCTGCAAATCTCATGATATCATCTTTCTTTAACTCTGCATAGAACTCCATTGTGTAGAACCACTAGTCAGTTGAGGGGCATTTGGGTTGGTTCCAACTCTTAGCAATTATGAAAAAGGCTGCAATAAACATAGATGTGCATGTATCTTTGCAGTAGGATGAGTCTTGCGGGTATATATCCAGGAGTGGTATTACTGGATCAGGTGATAGCTTCATTCTGTATCTTTTAAGAGTTTTCCACATTGCTATCTACAGTGGTTGTACAAGTTTACATTCTGACCAGCAGTGGATGAGTGTTCCCCTTTCCCCACAACCTCTCCAGCATTTGGTTTCTTTTCTTTTCTTTTTTTTTTAGAACTGCAAAATTTCAGCCACTTCATATTTGACAAGGGGGCCAAGAAGACACAATGGAGGAAAGACAGCATCTTCAGCAAGTGGTGCTGGCAAAATTGGATCACCACTTGTAGAAGAATGAAATTAAACCCCTACCTCTCACCTTGTACAAAGGTCAACTCCAGATGGACCAAAGACCTCAACATGAAACCCCAAACTCTGGAGGTGATAGAAGAGAAGCTTGGCAGCAGACTACAAGACATAGGTGTAGGAAAAGACTTCCTAAA
>VZQC01004730.1:469444-479865 GCA_009823505.1 Rhizomys pruinosus
AAAAAAAAAAAAAAAGAACTGCAAAATTTATCTTTTACTTTTTCTTTCACTGGGAAAACAAAGGAACACAGGCCCAAATCTTTTCAGAAATCATCAAGGTGCTAAGTGGCCAAGATGGACATGAGGTAAAAGGAGTGGGAGGTCACCCTGGTTCCACTATTGTCTCAATTGGAGCTGTGTAATTCCTCGGATCAAGAAAGAAACAAGTTTGCTGTGTTCTCCATGTTAAAAGAATAAAAGTCACACACAGCCCATAGGTTTCATTACATACACATGAGACAGATAATCCAACACTGGCTATTATCACCCGGCCATTTTGGCTTGCTTATATTTAAACGCCAACCAGGGATTTTTTTTTTTTATACTCTAATCATATACGCGACAAATTTTCCTTTCTAAAAATGTAGTCAGGGGGCTGGAGAGATGGCCTAGCGGTTAAGAGCGCTGACCGCTCTTACAGAGGACCTGGGTTCGATCCCCAGCACCCACATGGAGGCCGAGAACCATCTGAAACTCCAATTCCAGAACTCCAGTTCCAGGGGATTGCGACACCCTCTTCTGACCTCCGCGGCATTGCACGACACGGGTGCACAAACTTGCATGCAGACAGTACATTCATATCCATTCAGAAATAAATAAATGCCTGGCGTGGTGGCACACGCCTTTAATCCTAGCACTTGGGAGGCAGAGGCATGCGGATCTCTGTGAGTTTGGGGCCAGCCTGGTCTACAGAGTGAGTTCCAGGACAGCCAGAGGTACAGGGAGACCCTGTCTCAAAAAAAAAAAAAAATATGTAGTCAGGAAGCCAATGAATAAAAGTCACAAAGAACACACTATTTAACATAGAAAGTAAATAACTATTGTTAATATGAACAACTTAAGCAAAAAACCCTACGTTTTGATTTCACTGGGATTGGAGAAGTACATTTGTCTCTAGACATTGGAAAGATTTCAATAGCTGTAAACTCTAGAGAAACAAACTAGGGTCTTTAACATTTAACACATATAAAATTGGGATTTTTCACACACGTATATTAATATACATTCATAGTTTAAAAAGTATCCTTTATATGCTTTTTAACATAAAACATACTTTTCCTTTTGCATTAAATTGCAGAGTCCCACAAACAAGTAGTAATCACTTACTCAACTGTACAACTTTGTGAATGTAATATACTGTACATTCAAAATTGTTATAGCTACTAAAGTTCTACCTCTTAAATAGTAGTAGTTCATTTTATGGCTTTCTTTTGCAATAGGAAATATCCTTTCCTCTATGCTGTGGTACTTTATATGCATTTTTTTCTTTTCTTAAATTTAGATGCTTTTCAGAAAAGGATTCTCCCAGGCACTAAAATACTTGAATAAAACTCCTTTAATGTACTCTGAGAATTTATACCTGGGTTCCTGAATATCTAATACTAGAACTAAAAATCTACCTTGTTTGTATAAACGATAGGCCAAATTAAAATGTTTCACATTTCCTATCATGGACTCCCTCTTTTCTTCCCTTTTTAATTTTTTGAGACAGGTTCTCATGTAGCCCATGCCGACCTCCAATTGACTATGAAGCAGAGGATGACCTTGAACTCCTCATCTTCCTGCCTCCACTTCCCAAATGCTAGGATTATAGGCATATGCCACCATTCCAGGCAGGATTCTAATTAAAAAAAAAAAAGAAACACTCCAGAAAACTGCTACTTCCAGAGAACTACTACTTCCCGAAAACTGCTGCTTCCAACTTTTCTGGGTAAGTTTTAGAGATAGGAATTCCTTTTTACAATAATAATAATAATAACAACAATAATAATAATACTTTTTAGAATGAAACAACTACTTTTTTAAAATATTTATTATTTTTTATGTGTACGAGTGTACTGTCTGCATAGGTTGGTGCACCCCTGTCATGCAATGCTGCGGAGGTCAGAAGAGGGTGTCGGATTCCCCTGGAACTGGAGTTAAAGATGGTTCTTAGCCCCCATGTGGGTGCTGGGAACTGAACCTGGGTCCTCTGCAAGAGCAGTCGGCACTCTTAACCGCTGAGCCATCTCTCCAGCCCCATGTCCCGTTTTTGTATAGTAACTTTTCAAAAGAAAAACTGTCAGTTTACACAGAAAAGAGAAGAGGCATAACTAAATGGAGGCACAGTTCTCCCATTATAGCCTTTGCTATTAAGAAAACCAAAGTGAGATTACAAATGGAAATGTACTGCATACTGTGAAACTTATATCTGGAGTACCCATGCTGTTAAATGCCACCAGGTTGTCAACTATGCGTGATGCAGGAGCAACTCTGAAAACAGCACTGAACAGTTTAACCTTTTAAGCTAAAAATCTGCAGCATCTGGAGAAAGGAGGTCTGACACCTGTTCAAGTGGCCTGAACTGGTTTGACTGGTGCTGACAGCCACTGCCCAATAATTATACCTGAACAAGTTGCCTAAGGATAAGGGAAATAGGATGATTCATCTGTACCACCAGTGAGCTCTGTTGTCCCTAAATGAAAATATAAGGGAGAGAAAACTTTAGGTCACATTGTTTTGAAATAGGTTCTCCTCTGTAAACCAGGAGTTCTCTTGCCTCAGCTTCCCAAGTGCTGGAGTTACAGCTGTGTGCCACCAAAACCAAAAATCCAATTACCTTTCACGAGTTACTTCTCTCATGGTTTATCACTGATTGCCCTCAGTAAAAGGTTATTTTACTAATATCATCCTTTTTTATGAAAAAAGCATTTTTAGTTGCCCAAACTAATCTTTAGAATCCTCTAATGTTTAGAACACTGAACATTCCCTATTTCTGATAATTTCTATGACTCAAATTTTGGTAAATCTGCCTTCTGTCTCCAGAATCACTGCACTTTACAGATCTGGGCAACCGTTCAGAAAATAGCAATAAAACACTACCTGTTCCAAAAATTTCAAATTCTTTCTCTACTTACAAACAATTGTGAATAAAGGCTTCCCTCCTATAATCCAACATCTCATATAACAGAACTCTACTGATTTGGAAGCAAGGACAGGTTTCTACTATACTATAATCTGTTCATAATAAAAATCTGTTAAGGAACAAAAAGATGATAAAATGATTGCTTAAAAAATATTTCTTATTGGAACCAGTATTCTTGAGGTTTGTGTCAGGCCCAAAATTCATTTTAAATCTTACAGTGACCCAATACAAGATCTACTTTTTTTTTTTTTTTTGGTCTTTTTGAGACAGGGTCTTCCTGTAGCCCCAGCTGGCCTGGAACTCAGAGATCCACCTGTCTCTGCCTCCCGAGTCCTGGGATCAAAGATGTGCTCTGTCATGCCTGGCAAAAGATCCATACTTCTTATAGGACCTGATTTTCCTTCTTTTTTTTTTTTTTTTGCCTTTTTGAGACAGGGTCTCCCTATAGCCCAGCTGGCCTGGAACTCACTCTGTAAACCAGGCTGGCCTTGAAATCAGAGATCCTCCTGCCTCTTCTTCCCAAGTGCTGTGATTAAAGGTGTGCACCACCACACTTGGCTTAAAGATGGTTCTTAGCCATCTTGTAGGTGCTAGGAATCAAACCCGGGTCCTCTGCAAGAGCAGTTGGCACTCTTAACCGCTGAACCATCTCTCCAGACCCGACCTGATTTCCTTATGTGAGGTTTTGTTGAGATCCTGAATTTCTTCTAATCTATAATAACCCAACCATAGGACTGGGAACATTGTTTCTGAGGCCCACTCTTAATAAAAGAAAAAAAAAAATAAGTTCAGTTCCAACTGGGGAAAGTTACCTGAGTTCCAGAACTTCAGTCCAACATTATTGCATCAATCACTTAGAAAAATACATGTCCAAGAATCCATCTTGGGTTAAAGGAAGTTATTTATGCTTTTATAAAAAATATCACTACATAATGTAAAAATGATCTTAGCCAGTCTTATTGGAGTGAGATGATATCTTAGAGTGGTTTTAATTTGCATTTCCTTAATTATTAACAATTTTGAACACAATTTAAAATGTTTCTCAGCCATATTTACTTCCTCACTGATGAAGACTTTTTTCAGCTCTATACTCCATCATTTCAGCGAGTCATTTGTTTTCTTCCTCGTTTTTTGAGTACTTTATATATTCTGGAAGTTAATTCTGTGTCAGATGTATCACTGGTGAAGGTTTCCTCCCACTCTGTGGGTTTTCTCTTCACTAACCTGATTGTTTCTTGAGCTGTACAGAAGCTTTTGAGTTTAATGAGGGTCCACTTTTAATTTCAGAACTTATATCCTATGCAGCTGCTGACTGATTTTAGAAAGTTTTTCCTATGCCTATGTCTTGTAAGTTGCTGCCAACATATTTTTTTCTATCACCTTCAGAGTTTTGGGTTTCACGTTGATGTCTTTGATCTACTTGGGGTTGACTTTTGTACAGGGTGAGAGGTTGGGGTTTAATTTTGTTCTTCTGTAACTACTGTATATGAGTGGACAGTAAGTATGCATATTTTAAAGTAATATAAAATTAAAGGAGGAAAATGTGAATTCCTAAAAAAAAAAAAAAAAGAATGAGAGAAAGATGCAGGATACTTATAGTTATGGCAGAATGCATGATCTGGGATGGAATGGGGGGAAGATAAAGGGGAATATGTCTAAACTGAACTGAGAAATGATATGTGAAATACGCAAAACATCAATAAAAGCATTATAAAAATATTTTGTTCTTCTACATATGGTGACCCAGTTTTGCCAGCCCCATTTGCTGAAGATGCTAGCTTTCCTCCAATGAGCTTTTGGGGCCCCTTTTCCGAATATGAGGTGGCTGAAATTGTATGAGCTCAAGTTTGGATCTTCAATTTTGCTCCATTGGTCAATGGGTCTCTTTTTGTGCTATTACCAGGCTGTTTTTATGACTATAGCCCTTTAATATAGCTTCAAGTCTGATATTGCATTTTTCACTCACGGTTGCTTTAACTATTTGGAGTCTTTTGTTTTTCCATATTAATTTAAGGATTTTTTTCCAAGTCTGTGAAGAAACTCACGGGGATTTCAGTTGGGATTGTGTTGAATCTGTATATTAGTTTGGGTAGAATGGACACTTTTATTATATTAATTTTTCCAATCCGTGAGCATGGGAGATTTTTCCATCTTTTGATACCATCTTCATCCTCCTTCTTCAGGGGTTTAATTTTTTTGTAGAGATCTTTGGTGTCTTTGTTTAGGTTTGTTCCCAAGTATTTTTTTCTGAGCCTATTGTGTGAGGAAGGTCTGATTATATTCCTTCTCCAGTTGCTTGTTGTTGGTGTAGAGAAAGGCTACTGAATTTTCTAGGTTAATTTTGTATCCTGCCACTTTACCGAGATGCTTATTTGTTTCTAGGAGTTTTCTGGTGGACTTTTTAGCATGCCTCTGTTAAGGTATCATACCGTGAGCAAACAGGGCTAGTTTGACTTCCACTTATCCGTTTTTCCTTTAATGTCCCTTTTTTCCTTTAATGTCCCTTTCTTGCCTTATTGCCCTAGCAAAAATTGCAAGCACTGTATTGAAGAGGAGTGGAGATAGGGGGCAGCCTTGCCAGGTTCCTGACTTTAAGGGGAAGGCTTCAAGTTTTTCTCCATTTACGATGATGTTGGTAGTGGGTTTGCTGTATGTGGCTTTGATTTTATTTAGGAAATTTTCCCTTCAGTCAAATTTCCTCTAGAACTTTAAACATGAAGGGATGCTGGATCTTATCAAAGGCTTTTTCTGCATCAATTGAAATGATCATGTAGTTTTTTTTTCTTTCAGTCCATTTATGCGTTTTATGATCTACATATATTGAGCAATCCCTGCATCTCTGTTATGAATCCAACTTGATCATGATAGATGATCTTTTTGATATGGGTTTGTATGCAGTTTGCAAGTATTTTGTTGAGAATTTTTGCATCTATGTTCATTAATGAGATGGGTCTATAGATTTCTTTTTTGGTTGTGTCTTTGCCTGGTTTTATTATTCGAGTGATGCTGGCATCATAGAAGGAGTTTGGGAGATTTCCCTCTGTATCCTTATGAATATTTTGAGTAATAAAGTTTGTAAGACCTCTTTAAGTATTAAATGTTTTATAGAATTTTGCTGTGAAACCATTTGGGCCTGGGCTATTTTTAGTTGGGAGGTTTTTTATTACACCTTCAATTTCCACAAATAATATTGGTCTATTTAAAGTGACGATCTCTTCTTGGTTATGCTTTGTATGTTCCCAGGATTTCCGGATCTTTTATTTACCTATTGTGATGTTTTTCTTTTCATCACAAGTACTATTAATTTGGAGATTTTCTTTCTTTCTTTTGGCTACCTGGGCTAGAGTTTTGTCTATCTTGTTTATATTTTCAAAGAACCAATTTCTGTATTCATTGATTTTTTTTTGCATTGTTTTCTTTGTTTCTATTTCATTGATTTCTTCTTTCTTTATTTCTTCCTGTCTGTTGGGTTTATGGTCCATTTGTTGTCATCTCTTGAGTGTTTTTAGCTCTAGTGTTAGATTGTTTATTTGTTCTGCAACTACTTCATCATAGAGATGTCTGCGAGATACCCAGCGCTAAGTGAAACATCTACATTGAAAACTCTAAATCTAAATCTCAGAGTACCTAGCAGAGGTGAAGCTTACTTATGAGCAGACAAGGATTGATCCATAAATCCATAACTGGCCAAATATTGAGAATTACAGCCGGGCGTGGTGGCACCTGCCTTTAATCCCAGCACTCACGAGGCAGATGCAGGCAGATCTCTGTGAGTTCAAGGCCAGCCTGGACTACAGAGTGAGCTCCAGGCTAACTGGGACTAACGGAAGACCCTGTCTCAAAAAGACCAAAAAAAAAAAAAAAAAAAAAGAGAGAGAGAGAAAGAATTAGAGACTGCAATGTCCTCGTCCCTGTTAAGACACCTATATCATAATTCTGCCACCCAGGGCTTAGAGAATATTGCAGAAGAGAGAGAAGAAACCCAGTTACAGCCAGGTATGGTGTATGATCACAAGGAAAGAGTTTTTCACACATTTGGAAAGCTCCTCATATGAACTTACTGCAATGGTGGGAGCATGCACAGGACCTATGTAAATTCAAACCAAACAAAAACCCAACATGGGGAATTGGGCAAGAGGCCCCAACCTTAGCTGAAGAACTATTGGCACTTGATCAGTGCTAGGTGAGGGAGAGTTGAGCTTCTGAATAGGAATACCAGGCTCCAGTGGGTGAATTCATGCAGAGGAACATTTGAGGACATAAACTTGGTTTGATAAGTCATAATATATGACAAAATGCAGGTAACGGACGGGGAGTCTAGGGAATGCAAATAGTGGAGAGTTACTAAATATGATCAAGATGTATGAAATTTGTAAAAAAATCAATAAACTTAAAAATTTTAATGTATAACAAAATAATTTAGTGCTTATATGACAATGTTTACACATTTTATGATAGTTCATTTAATTTTATTCCATGTACATGATTTTTTCTATATGTTCTAATATTTAAAATAGTACTTATTCTAGAGTTCTAAAAGGTAAGAATTTAAGTCATTGTACACTGATTAGTGTTTTTCTAATTTTTAGTGATGTCACAAATTACATTTCATACCTATTAATAATTGTTATATCTTCATGAATGAAACCCATATATAGATTTTGATGGTTACTTTTAATTTAGAATGACTTGGAAAATATAACTCAATGTAACATTGTTTAGATCATATTGTCCTATGGGAATGACCACTGGGGATTTTCTTTCTTTTTGTTTTTCAATTTCAAAGGCTACATTTTTTTCAAATACCACATAATTTGTGAAACCAATGCCAGTTGATAGAATTTGCTCTTTCTATAGTTTTTTTTTCTTGTTACTCAAATTTCATATTTACTGAAAATTTCAGAAAGTTATTGTCCTGCCTAAAGGTGGTTGTACTTATAATGCTGTTTTTAAGTTTTGAAATTGACAGTAAAACATACAAAAAGAAAAACAACAACAAAACAACAACAACAAATAACTTCCACATTAGATACTCTTCTACCAAAGTCTTACATGAATTTGTGCCTGATAATGAAATGAATTTGTGGGTGTAAATTCTTTTTCTTAATAGTCTTCAAAGTCTGCAGCTTTAATTGTATGTGTTTAAAACCTTGCGTTAGCAGGCAGAGGCCACTGTGCTGAGACTACTGTTCCCACAGCAAAATGGAAAGCATTGTTACCATTTAAATCGTGGCCTAACAATAGGTTATGGTCCTTGTGGACCATAACTAAATTTTTAATGGATACATTAGTTAAGAATAGGAAGGCTATATTTGTAGAAAATCAAGCTTAATTGGTGATATTATTTCATATAATAAAATTGTTATCATTATTATTTTCATGATCATGTAGATTTTTTGAGACAGGTCTCCTTACACTGGCTAGGCATAGAATCACAGTGTATCTGAATACTTGCTCTTCCTGACTTCACATCCTGAATTCTTGGATCACAGGCCTGGAACAATTTATTTGAAATGCAAATGATTTTAATTTCCAATAGATTAATACATCTAAGTCTGTGATAATGATCTTTGTTTCCCTTTCCCTCTCTTCCTCCCTCCCTCCTCCCCCTCCCTCCTTTCCTTCTTTCCTTCCTTCTTTCCTTCCTTCCTTTTTTCCTTTCTTTCATTTCCCCCCCACACCCCAGTCCAGCATCCTTCAGCAAAGGTACATTTGGCATGCTTCAGATTCACTTGCAGATCTTTGAAACCACAGTCCTCTGGGGACAGAGATGTCAAAGAGGGCAAGATAATTTAAATTTAGTCTCTGGAACTGATGTAAATGGGGAAGGATATAAATGGCTCCACAAAATTGTCCTCAGACTACCACAATGTCAGTGTGGCTTGGATGCACATATTGGGGCACACACAAAATAGTGGAAGAGAGGAGTTATTTTATTGATTAAATTAATAATTGTGGGAAGACTCAACCCTTGCTGGGCAGCAACATTCCCTATGAAGGGAATCCTAGGGTGCATAAATGTAGAAAGAAGAGAAATAAGGCATTCGTTTATTAGTAATTTTTTATGATTTTGACTCTGGATGTAACATGACCAAATACTTTAAGCTCTTTTTCTCTTGAATTCTGTACAAAAATAGACCATAAAATCTGGAACTGTTAGCTAAAATAAGCTTTTAGTTAGGGAATTTTATCATAGTGACAGAAATAAAAGTAGAACCCAGAACTATTGCTCATATACTTTTGTGAGCTAAATCATGCATTGAAATACAATTGAACCATGACTCCAATTATAAATGTAAAATTTAAAAAAAAATAGGTCTCATAGAACTTGAGTTTTGTGTGGTGTTTACCAGTGGCTAGAGAGAGTAGTTCTAGATCCATGGATGGAGAGGTGTTGACGTATGTGTACTAACTTATTGTAAGTTAATAGAAAATTTTTCTGGTGTGGCATGGCATAATAGAGGGAGTATGGGTAAAAGTTACGAAGTTATATGTCTCATAAAACCAGAAAAAACGTACTTTGAAAATCTCATCATGAGTCTGGAGAGATAGCATAACAGTTAAGAGCACTGACTGCTCTTGCAGAGGACCCGGGTTCCATCCCCAGCACTCACATGGAAGCTAAGAACCGTCTGTAACTCCAATTCCAGGAGAACTCCAGTTCCAGGGGAATCTGAGACCCTCTTGTGACCTCCGCGGTATTGCACGACACGGGTGCACAAACCTACAAGCAGACAGTACATTCATACACATACAAAAATAAAAATAAAATTTAAAAAAAGACCAAATTAACGGCTGAGAAAGAAAAGATACAGCTTTGCATTGAGTAGGATGTACCAGAAAGTGCCAATAGAAAGGTTGGCCCATCTGAACATTGAAAGGAAGAAAAGCCTCAGATTGCTACAAACATCTGTGGATCCTACTTGTAACAAGTATTTATAATAAGTCCTAATGAAACTTACCTTCTAGGTGCCACAACAGTTTTAATACGAGAGACTTTCTTACCTCCCCCCATAGAACAAGGAGAAATATGATGATGATGAGGTCATTCTCCTACTATAAATTGGAGACAACTATTATAGAGGTAATCCCTTATAAAACCAGTAAAACTGCCTTCTTTAATTGACTAATAAACATAGCAACTGTGAAAAGGATTATTCTCTATTCAGAACCAAATATAATACTAAAGTCTCCTTAAGCTATGCACTTAAGCAAAATGTATTAATACAGGAGCTCTGACATCGGCAATGGATTATTCTACCAAGGAGATGTTGGCCAGGGGATCCAAGCCCCCACAAAAGGTAAAGGCTCCTTGCCTCTAAACTGGGGTACCTGCAAGAAGAGAGGTGATAAGGCCCTGCTGTCAAAGACCTGATGTTAACATGGGAAAGATGTATTGAGACCACACATGCAAGTGTACAGATGGTCTCTGGAATACCAGAGAGTGTTACCAAAGGCCACTAAACCAATAAAGCAA
>VZQC01004730.1:490698-508705 GCA_009823505.1 Rhizomys pruinosus
GGAGCGCCAACTGCTCTTGCAGAGGACCCGGGTTCAGTCCCTAGCACCCACATGGTGGCTGAGAACTGTCTTTAACTCCAGTTCCAGGGGAATCTGACGCCATCTTCTGATCTCTGCAGCATTGCACGACATGTGTGCACAGACCTGCATGCAGACAGTACATTCATACACATATGAAAAATAAATAAATAAATAAATAAATAAATAAATAAATAAATAAATAAAAATAAGTTTCCAAGTGTGCTCTGGAAGAGCATCTTCTCTCCAGCAGCCAAAGAAATAAAGTGGCAGAAAATCAAGCTGGAGTCCTTATTATAGGTTTGGCTGATTTACAATGCAAATTTAATTCCCAGACACGAAGAGTGTCAGCAGTCAAAGTGAGAGCACAGGTGGGGAAAGGGTGGAACCCTGAAACTTGGGATGGAGATGTATGGGACAACCACGATGATGAGGACTTTGATCCCTCGGATTCTGAGGGATTTTTCTTTATCTGAGGAATTAATTTCCCCACCTGCAGCAGAGATTCCACACCCTGCAGATCCATTCTCCCCACCCTTGCCTAAAGAAACTAATCTCCCCCTCCCAGTGGGAGCTAATGTCCCTCAGGGCCCAAGAATTGTTGCTTCTATACCTATAACCAGATTGAAGGTTAAGCAAGCCCCTCAAGTTGAGAAAGAAAGTGTAGTCCACAAGGAGGTGTGCTACACCACTAAAGAAATTAATGAGTTTGAGGATTCATTCTGGCAGAAGCCTAAGGAATATCTGTGGGAATGGATTTTAAGGGTGTGGGATAATGGTGGAAGGACTATAAAATTGGATCAGACTGAGTTTATCAATATGAGCCCACTGAGTAGAGATTCTAGGTTTAACATGGAAGCTCGAGCAGTTAAAAAAGGTGTTAAATGTTTACTTGAATGGTTGGTTGACATTTATTAAAACATGGCCTACTAACAGCAAATTAGAGATGCCTGATATTCCTTGGCTTAGTATTGATGAAGGGATTGTGAGGGTCAGGCAGACAGGCATGCTCGAGTGGATTTGAAGTGTAAATCCACATTCTCCACAATATGAGGACCCAGAGGACATGCCTTTCACTGAGTTTATAAGATAGAAAGTACTGAGAGAGACACCAGAACATTTGAAGAGCTTTGTTTTTGCTCGATTTCTTATGCCAGATCTTACAGTTAGAGAAGTTGTTGCTCGCTTTCATAAATTAAATGTACACATGATAGGTTTAACAGGACCTCAGGGTAGGCGTCAGGTGGCAGCACTGAATTGCTGAAGGCCAGAAGAGTGTAGTTATTGTAGTTATCCTAATGGGCGGCAAAGGCAAAACAATGCCTATAATGACATGACCCAAAATGATCTTTGAAACTGGCTAACTAATCATGGTGTTCCCAGGAACCAAATATATAAGAAGCCTACTAAGTTTTTATTTGATCTGTATAAGCAGAAAAGCTCTAGAACAAATGACAGGAAGTCAACATTGGATTTCAGCAGTAGTGAATCCCATCCAGTTAACCAGTTTCCAGACTTGAGACAGTTCACAGACCCAGAACCCCTTGAATGAAGGGGTGGCCGGGTTCCAGTGAGGAAGGACCTTGTCACAATACCAAAGAGTTATGCTGTTTGCCTTCCTCCTGTCCTTCCCCAGAGGGACCTGAGGCCTTTTACTAGGGTAACTGTACACTGGGGAAAAGGAAATAATCAGACTTTTCGAGGCCTATTGGATACTGGTTCTGAGTTGACACTGATCCCAGGAGACCCTAAAAAGCATTGTGGCCCTCCGGTTAAAGTAGGGGCCTATGGAGGTCAGGTGATAAATGGAGTTTTGGCTGAAGTCCGACTCACGGTGGGCCCAGTGGGTCCCAGAACGCATCCCGTAGTTATTTCCCCAGTCCCAGAATGTATAATTGGGATAGATATAATTAGAAATTGGCAGAATCCCCACATTGGTTCCCTGATCTGTGGAGTGAGGGCTATTATGGTTGGAAAGGCCAAATGGAAACCATTGGTGTTGCCTCTACCAGGGAAAATAGTGAACCAAAAACAGTATCGTATCCCTGGAGGGATTGCGGAGATTAATGCCACTATCAAGGATTTGAAAGATGCAGGGGTGGTGATTCCTACCACATCTCCATTTAACTCTCCAATTTGGCCTGTGCAAAAGACAGATGGATCATGGAGAATGACAGTTGACTATCGAAAACTCAACCAAGTAGTGACACCAATTGCAGCCGCTGTACCAGATGTGGTGTCCTTACTCGAGCAGATTAATATGTCTCCTGGTACCTGGTATGCAGCTATTGATCTGGCCAATGCTTTTTTCTCAATACCGGTTCATAAGGACCACCAGAAGCAATTTGCTTTCAGCTGGCAAGGCCAACAGTATACCTTTACTGTCTTACCTCAGGGGTATGTTAACTCTCCAGCGTTGTGCCATAACTTAGTTAGAAGGGATCTTGATCGCCTGACTCTTCCACAAAATATCACACTGGTCCACTATATTGATGATGTTATGTTGATTGGACCCAGTGAACAGGAGGTAGCAGCTAGCCTAGACTTGTTGGTAAAGCATATGCGCATGAGAGGATGGGAAATAAATCCAACTAAAATTCAAGGGCCATCTACCTCGGTGAAGTTTCTAGGAGTTCAGTGGTGTGGAGCATGCAGAGACATTCCTTCTAAGGTAAAGAATAAGTTGTTGCACCTGGCCCCTCCCTCCACCAAGAAAGAAGCACAACGTCTGGTGGGTCTTTTTGGATTCTGGAGGCAGCACATTCCTCATCTGGGTGTGTTACTACGACCCATATATCAGGTGACTCGTAAGGCAGCAAACTTTGAGTGGGGCTTGGAACAGGAAAAGGCTCTTCAACAGGTCCAGGCTGCGGTGCAGGCTGCTCTGCCCCTAGGGCCATATGATCCAGCAGACCCAATGGTGCTTGAGGTATCAGTGGCAGATAGAGATGCTGTCTGGAGTCTGTGGCAGGCTCCCATAGGGGAATCACAGCGGAGGCCCTTGGGATTTTGGAGCAAGGCTCTACCTTCATCTGCAAACAACTATTCTCCTTTTGAGAGACAGCTCTTAGCCTGCTATTGGGCCTTAGTGGAAACTGAACGTTTGACAATGGGCCACCAAGTCACCATGCGACCTGAGCTGCCCATCATGAGCTGGGTGTTATCTGACCCACCAGACCATAAAGTAGGACGTGCACAGCAACAGTCCATTGTCAAATGGAAGTGGTACATACGGGACAGGGCCCGGGCAGGCCCTGAGGGCACAAGCAAGCTACATGAAGAAGTTGCCCAAATGCCTATGGTTCCCACTCCTGTTACAATGTCTCCTGGGCTTAAGCATGCACCTATGGCTTCATGGGGTTTGCCCTATGATCAGTTGACTGAGGAAGAGAAGACTAGGGCCTGGTTTACTGATGGTTCTGCACGCTATGCAGGCACCACCCAGAGGTGGACAGCTGCAGCATTACAGCCAATTTCTGAAACAACCCTAAAGGACACTGGTGAAGGAAAGTCTTCACAGTGGGCAGAACTTCGGGCAGTGCACATGGTTGTGCATTTTGCCTGGAAGGAGAAATGGCCAGAGGTTCGATTATATACTGATTCATGGGCTGTAGCCAATGGTTTGGCTGGATGGTCAGGGACTTGGAAGGAGCATGACTGGAAAATTGGTGAGAAAGACATTTGGGGAAGAAGTATGTGGATAGAGCTCTCTGAATGGTCAAAGGATGTGAAGATACTTGTGTCTCATGTAAATGCTCATCAAAAGGTGATCTCAGCAGAGGATGAGTTTAATAATCAAGTAGATCGGATGACTCGTTCTGTGGATTGTCAGCCTCTTTCTCCAGCTATCCCTGTTGTTGCTCAATGGGCCCATGAACAAAGTGGTCATGGTGGCAGAGATGGAGGTTATGCATGGGCTCAACAGCATGGACTCCCACTCACTAAGGCTGATCTGGCTACAGCTGCTGCCGAGTGCCAGATTTGCCAACAGCAGAGACCAACATTGAGCCCCCGATATGGTGCTATTCCCCGGGGTGACCAGCCAGCAACCTGGTGGCAGGTTGACTACATTGGACCACTTCCATCATGGAGGGGACAGCGTTTTGTTCTTACAGGAATAGATACTTATTCTGGTTATGGATTTGCCTTTCCTGCACGTAATGCTTCTGCCAAAACTACCATCCAGGGACTTACGGAATGCCTTATCCACCGTCATGGTATTCCTCACAGCATTGCTTCTGACCAAGGAACTCACTTCACAGCCAAAGAAGTGCGACTGTGGGCCCATGGTCATGGTATCCACTGGTCTTACCATGTTCCCCACCACCCAGAAGCAGCTGGCTTGATAGAACGATGGAATGGCCTCTTGAAGACACAGTTACAGTGCCAATTAGGTAGCAATACCCTGGAGGGCTGGGGCAAGGTTCTCCAGCAAGCAGTATATGCTTTGAATCAGCGTCCACTATATGGTACTGTTTCTCCTATAGCCAGAATTCATGGGTCCAGGAACCAAGGGGTGGAAGTGGGAATGATTCCACTCACTATCACCCCTAGTGACCCAGTAGGAAAATTTTTGCTTCCTGTACCCACGACCTTGCGTTCTGCTGGTCTAGATGTTTTGGCTCCAATGGGGGGAGTGCTTTTGCCAGGAGATACAGCAAACGTTCCATTGAACTGGAAGCTAAGACTTCCCCCTGGCCACTTCGGGCTTCTACTGCCTTTAAGCCAACAGGCTAAGGAAGGAATAACAGTAGTAGGAGGAGTGATTGATCCAGACTACCATGGGGAAATTGGACTTTTTCTCCACAATGGGGGCAAGGAAGATTATGTCTGGAAGGCAGGAGATGCTGTAGGGCGCCTTCTGGTGCTACCATGTCCTATGATTAAGGTCAATGGGAAACTCCAACAACCCAAACCAGACAGGACAATAAATGGCCCAGACCCTTCAGGGATGAAGGTATGGGTCACTCCTCCAGGGAAAGAGCCAAGACCTGCAGAGGTGCTTGCTGATGGTGGAGGAAATACAGAATGGGTAGTAGAAGAAGGTAGTCATAAATATCAGCTGAGGCCACGGGACCAGTTGCAGAAACGTGGATTATAATAGATATTAACTTTTGTCCTATTTGGTTAAGAATGTGCTTGTTCATATATATACATATATTAAGCAGATACTTGTGTTGTTCCCTTTTGAATGTGCAACTGAGATAAGTGTTAAGTGTTGTCATATTTAGGTTATTAGATACTGAAGGACTAAGTGTTCCTCAAGGACATTACCACCTACTCTAAGATATAATGCTTTGCTATTGCACATGAGACACTTATAACATGTTAGGTGGAATTATGACCTTGCCATTGTTCACAATTGACATTTAAGCATAACATAAGGAGAGGCTATTTATTGGGTGTCAAGTTGACAAGGGGTGGACTTGTGATGGTTAATCCTGGGTGTCAACTTGACTGGACTAAGGAACAAATAAGAGAAAAAGGATCTTCGGATTGGACTACCTCAACCCGGATGGCCCATGCCAAATGTGGGCAGTACCTTATGCTGGCAGGCAGTATTAAATGCCATGCCAGAGGGATCTGACCCTTTTTTTTCCTGTGGCTTGCCTCTCTCTCACTGGTGAGTTTGTCTTGCTGCTTTGATCAACCCTAAGTATCCCAGTCTGTGCTGAGACCGGCAGATCTCCTGGAATCCATCAGGCTCCCAGCACCATATTGGGACTACTGAGACATCCAGCCTTGCAGACTGAGCAGTTCTCTTGATTCTCAGCCTCTCCAGTGCTGCACGGCTACTGTTGGACTCCTTGAACTCTGTCACGTGAGTAAATCAATAAATTGTATATAGCTATATATTTGTCCTGTTGCTTCTGTTTCTTTAGAGAACCCTGACTAATACAGAATCCATCTATATGCTGCCTCCAAGAAACCCATCTCACCCTCAAGGACAGACAGCACCTTAGAGTGAAAGGATGGAAAAAATATTCCAAGCAAATGGTACCAAAAATCAAGCAGGAGTGGCTATTCTAATATCAGACAAAATAGACCTCAGAGTAAAACTAATAAGAAAAGATAAAGAGGACCATCATATCACTATCAATGGAACAATTAACCAAGAAGATCTCACAGTTTTAAAGATTTAGGCACCAAACTCTGGTGCACTGAACTTTATAAACACAATCCTTCAGGACCTCAAGACACAGATTAATCCCAGTATACTAATAATGGGGAACTTCAATTCCCCATTGAGCCCCCTGGATAGGTCAACTGCACGAAAAATAAACAGAGAGTCATCAGAACTGAACAACACAATACACCAAATGGACCTCAAAGATAGCTTCAGGCTATTTTATCCAAACACCAGAGAATGTACATTATACTCAGCACCCCATGGAACATTCTCCAAAATTGACCACATACTGGGACACAAAAGAAACCTCAACAAATACAAAAGGATTGAATTTATTCCATACATTCTATCAGACCACAGTGCAATAAAGCTCAATTTTAACAGCAGGGTAAGTCCTATTAACTATAAGAGCACATGGAGGCTAAACAACACAATACTGAACAATGAGTGGGTCAGAGAAGAAATAAAGAATAAATTAAAAGCATTCCCAGAACTAAACGAAAATGAAAATACAACACAACAAAACCTGTGGAACACATTAAAGTCAGTCCTAAGAGGGAAATTTATAGACCTAAGTGCCCACATTAAAAAAAACAGAAAGAGAACAAGTAATCGATCTAACACTGCAGCTAAAAACACTTGAAAGACAAAAACAAATGAATCCTAAACTCAACAGACAGGAAGAAATAACAAAAACCAGAGCAGAAATCAATGAAATTGAAACAAAGAAAACAATACAAAAAGTCAATGAATCCAAAAGCTGGTTCTTGGAAAAGATAAACCAAATAGACAGACCTCTAGACCAGTTAACTAGAAGAAAGAAAGAGTAACTCCAAATCAATAGCATTTGCGATGAAAGGGGAACCGTCACAATGGATTAAGAAAAGATCCAGACAATCATACGAGAATACTTCAAAAACCTATACTCTACTAAATTTGAAAACGATGAAAGGGGAACCATCACAACGGATTAAGAAAAGATCCAGACAATCATACGAGAATACTTCAAAAACCTATACTCTACTAAATTTGAAAACCTAAGAGAAATGGATGAATATCTGAAATTCTGGGGTTCTCCAAAGCTTAATGAAGAAGAGAATGACAGCTTAAACAGATCCATAACACTTGAGGAAATTGAAGATGTAAAAAAAGCTTCCCAACTAAAGAAAGCCCAGGCCCAGTTGGCTTCACAGCAAAATTCTATAAAACATTTAAAGAGGTCTTACAACCATTACTACTCGAACTTTTCAGAAGGACACAGATGGAAGGAAATATCTCAAATTCCTTCTATGAAGCCAGCATCACCATAATACCAAAACCAGGCAAAAACACAAACAAGAAAGAAAACTATAGACCCATATCATTGATGAACACAGATGCAAAAATTGTCAACAAAATACTTGCAAATTGCATACAGACCCACACCAAAAAGATCATCCATCATGACCAGGTGGGATTCACACCAGAGATTCAGGGATGGTTCAACATATGGAAATCAATAAATATCATAAAACACATAAATGGACTTAAAGACAAAAACCACACAATCATCTCAATTGATGCAGAAAAAGCTTTTGACAAAATCCATCATCCCTTCATGCTTAAAGTCTTAGAAGAAATTGGACTTTAGGGATCATTCTTCAATGTAATCTAAGCCATATACAAGAAACCCACAGCCAACATCATCCTAAATGGAGAAAAGTTGGAAGTATTCCCTTTAAAGGCAGGAACACAATAAGGCTGTCCGCTATTGCCACTCCTCTTCAATATAGTGCTTGAAATGCTCACTAGAGCAATAAGGCAAGAAAGCGAAATTAAAGGAGTACTAATTGGAAAAGAGGAAGTAAAATTATCCCTTTTTGCAGATGATATGATAGTTTACCTAAGGGATGCTAAAAACTCCACCAGAAAACTCTTAGAAATGATCAAAAGTTTCAGAAAAGTGGCGTACAAAATAAACCTAGAAAATTCAGTAGCCTTCCTTTACACAAGCAATAAGCAACTGGAGAAGGAATATAAGGAGACCCTCCCAATCACAATAGCCTAAATAATAATAATAATAATAATAATAATAATAATAATATACCTAGGAATAAACCTAACCAAAGACACCAAAGACCTGTACAACAAAAAATTTTAAAACCCTAAAGAAGGTGATTGAAAATGACATAAAAAAATGGAAAGACCTCCCATGCTCATGGATAGGAAAAATTAATATAGTAAAAATATCCATTCTACCCCAATTAATGTACAGATTCAACGCAATCCCAATAAAAATCCCCAGGAGCTTTTTCATAGACTTAGAAAAAAAATCCTTAAATTCAAAGGGAAAAACAAAGACCCCGAATAGCTAAAGCAACCCTGAGTGAAAAGTGCAATACTTGGGGGATTACATTACCAGACATCAAGCTGTATTACAGGGCTATAGTCATAAAAACAGCCTGGTACTGGCAAAAAACATCAGAACCATTGACCAATAGAACAAAATTGAAGATCCAAACTTGAGCTCATATAACTTCATCCACCTCATATTTGACAAAGGGGCCCAAATGGCTCAATGTTAAAAGATAGCATCTTCAGCAAATGGTGTTGGCAAAACTGGATCACCATTTGTAGAAGAACAAAATTAAACCCCTACCTCTCACCCTGTACAAAATTCAACTCCAAGTGGATCGAAGAGCTCAACCTAAAACCTGAAACCCTGAAGGTGGTAGAAGAAAAACTTGGCAGCAACCTACAAAACATAGGTGTAGGAGGAGACTTTCTAAACCAGTCAGCAGCCACAAAGGAAGTAAGGTCAACAGTTGACAAGTGAGGCCTCATCTAACTCAAAAGAAATAAAGAAACACAGCAAAAGAAACAGTCATGGAGGTGAAGAGAAAACCCACAGAATGGGAAGAAATCTTTACCAGTGACACATCTGACAGAGCATTAACGTCAACAATATACAAACTACTCAAAAAAGAAAGATGTAAGAAGACAAATGACCTACTCAAAGATGGAGTAAAGAGCTGAACAGAGGGAAACGCGACCCTCTGTTCAGCTCTTTACTCCATAAGTTTGCTTCCCAAGTTAATCATATATAGTCACCCAAAACAACATGGGTGAATTTGATGAAATCTATGCCTTGACTCCACCCTATAGTCATGTATAATACAACTATCTTCTGGAGACTCATACGCTAAAAAAAAAAGGGGGGGGATACAGAAAGACATGAAACCTTTTCATCAAACCCCTGCAATTCAAATCTTAAAACTAACTATGGGAAAAGATTTGTTTGTTCCAACAGGACAAAACGTCACCAACTTAACGGCTGAGAAAGAAAAGATACAGGTTTGCATTGAGTAGGATGTACCAAAAAGTGGCAACGGAAAGGCTGACCCGTCTGAACATTCAAAGGAAGAAAAGCCTCAGATTGCCATAAACATCGAACCCCTCTGTGGATCCTACATGTAACAACTAGTTATAATGAGTCCTAATGAAACTTACCTTCTAGGTGCCACAAAGGTTCTGATATGAGAGACTTCCTTGCCTTCCCACCCATAGAACAAGGAGAAATATGACAATGATGAGGTCGCTCCCCAACTGTAAATTGGAGACAACTATTGTAGAGGTAATCTCTTATAAAACCGGTAAAACTGCTTTCTTTAATTGACTACTAGACATGGGAACTGTGGAAGGGATTACTCTCTGTTCAGAACCAAATATAATACTAAAGTCCTAGGGCTATGCACTCAGGCAAAATATATTAATACAGGAGCTCTGACATCAGCAATGGATTGTTCTACCAGGTGGATGTTGGCCAGGGGATCCAAGGCCCCACAAAAGGTAAGGGCTCCTTGCCTCTAAGTTGGGATACCTACAGGAGGAGAGGCAATAAGACCCTGCTGCCGAAGACCTGACGTTAACATGGGAGGGATGTATTGAGACCACACATGCAAGTGTACAGATGGCCTCTGGAATGCCAGAGAGTGTTACCAAAGGCCACTAAACCAATAAAGCAAATATGGGTCTCCCTGAGTCAAGCAAGACTCCACCGTCAGCACCAGCTACACCTCACCTGCCTGGAAATACTGTGCAGCAGAGGCAGCCATGTGCCTGTATATCCCAAATCTAATTGGCTATTGGCTCTCCCCTTGGAGAAATAACCCATGGCTGATGCCACAAGCTTACATCCTCTACAGGTTAGGAGATGTTATAAGCCACAGTAAGACCCTGTCATATTTAACAGGGGGGAAAATTGTAATTCATGGATTAACATATCCAAACATGTGTCTATGCTAAAGTAACCTACCATAACTATTAGTGCTGCTTAAATACCTATATATCTAATTGCTTGTTCTTCATTAGTAGGATCGAAAGGTTATTCCTGGACAAACTGTCAGCCCATGAAAGGAAACAGCCAGAATTGACCAGAGTCCAAGTCAACAGCTCCAGAGAGAGTGGACTGTTTTACCTCTCATCCACCTGTGCCCCTTTTCTAAGCCTAGGGAACAACCTGCGGAAGAGGGGGCGTGGTAGAATGTAAGGGCTGCGATTGGGGTGAATGGTGAAACTACAGCAATGTAGTCTGGACACTCATTTGATCAACTTGATTGAACAAACAACCTGTCACCCCCCACTGGATGGTGGGGCTGTAGGTGTTTGGGCACAACAGCCCGCAGATAGGTTTTGCATGAAGGATGCTTGTACTCATGGATTATCACTTATAGCTAAAAATGAAAAAAAAAAAAAACTGAGAGAAAGATGCAGGACAGTTATGGCAGAATGCATGATCTGGGATGGGGTGGGGGTGGGGGGGAGGGAAAGGGAAATAAGCCTGAACTGAATTGGAAAAAATGTATGAAATGCACAAAGCATCAATAAAAATTAATTTAAAAAAAAAAAAAAAAAAAGAGCTGAACAGAGTCTTCATCAGTGAGGAATTAAAGGTGGCTGAGAAACATCTTAAAAAGTGTTCATCATCATTAATAAGGAAATGCAAATTAAAACCACTATCAGATATCATCTCACTGCAGTACAGCTAGCTAAGATCAAGAAAACAAAAGACAACAGATGCTGGAGGGGTTGTGGGGAAAGGGGAACATTCATACACTTCTGGTGGGAATGTAAACTTGTACAACCACTATGGAAAGCAGTGTAGAGAACCCTTAAAAGACTCCGAATGAGCTTACCACCTGACCTAATCATACCACTCCTGGGTATATACCCCAAAGACTCATCCTACCACAAAGATATATGTGCATCCATGTTTATTGCAGCTCTCTTCACAATAGCGAAGAGCTGGAACCAACCCATATGCCCCTCAACAGATGAGTGGATGACAAAAATGTGGTACATCCACACATTGGAGTACTGTTCAGCAGTAAAGAAGGATGGCATTATGAACTTTGCAGGTAAATGGATGGAGCTCGAAGCCATTATGCTGAGTGAAGTGTCAGTCCCAGAAAGACAAATGGAGAATGGTTTCCCTCATTCGTGGATGCTAACTCCAAATCCCTCAGATGAAAGGCAAGCTGAATGACAGTATGATTATGTTTTTGGTTTATCTGTTAGCAATTATGTTTTCATAATGTGAATCCCTCAGTGGGCTCTAGAATCCACCCACCAATTATTCTCAGACACTGTAATTACTGTATATGGGTGAAGAGTATGTATCCATATTTTATAACATGAAATTAATGGAGGAAAATGTGAATTCCTAAGCATAAAAAAAGACTGAGAGAAAGATGCAGGAGAGTTATGATAGAGTGCATGATCTGGGATGGTTTGGGTTGGGGTGGGGGGAAGGGATAGGGGAATATGCCTGAACTGAAATGAAAAATGATGTATGGAATACAAAAAATATCAATAAAAATTAATATTTAAAAAAAGATGGATTTTCATTATTATCTCACTTAAATTTCAAACAGTCATATTTTACCATTTATTTTTATATTGAGAAATAATGTAGGATATTTGTTATCTTTAAGGATGATGAAATAATTCATTTTGTAGAGAAACAGATTTAGATTCACAATGATGAAACATTCACTTATATGTACTAATTTCAAACACATAAGTGATGTCACATTAGAGACAAACTTTATGCATTATGCAATGTGCGGAAACCTCAGTTATTACAATTTACTAAAAATATGTAATATACCAAAGTGGAGAGAAATTATATATATGTACACTTTCTGACAAGGTCTTCACTACCTTCAGTTAATTGGGTATGAGAAGTTTTAGTAGTGAGAAAATGTATGTATAGGAGCAATGTGGGATAGATTCAAAATTTCTACTATCTTTTGAAGAAATTAACACACAAACAGTAAGAGAAAAATCTATAAATGTGAAAAAACTCATGTGTTGACAGTTTGCTTGAATTCATGAAAGATTATTTTTACAGGAAGTAATCCTATGTATGCAAGCAATGTGGCAAAGACTCCACTATTTAGTCACATTTCTACTTGATGCCATGAAAATCTTCAGTATTGGAAACAAAAACTATGTTTATAAACACTGTAATAAGAGTTACATATTTTAGTAAGTTTTGAGAACATGGATGTACTCACATAAATGAGTCTGTAACTTATCTAGTGGATCCTTCAGTGTGACCACTTCCTATCGACATCATTAAAGGTTTCACAGTATAGAAAAATCCTATAAATTTAAGCAATGTATCAATTTTTTTTTCTCTGAGTGAGAACACTTACATATATAAGCATTCTGGAAAAGAAGGGCATCAGTAGTCACCTCCCACTTCAAAATCATGAGAGGATTAAAAATTGTAAAAAAAAATATATGTAGGAAATGTAGAAATGCTTTCACTGGCCCCTGGTTCCTTTAATTCCTTGAAATGACTCACAATGGAAATAAAGGTTCTCTATGTAAGCAAAAAGAGAAAATTAAAGAGAAATAATAGGATAGGAAGAATTAAATGGAGGGAAGAATAAAAGTACAGGGCAGATGAGTATATGATCAGATAACTAATAGAATGACCTTTTCAAAAGTTATGTTGAACTCTACCACTATGGAGTCTTCTTAAACTATATAAATATACAAAATAAATAGTTTATATTTTATCTATAATGAGGGACAATGCCCCCACCAGATACCATAAAACATCAAATAAAAAGTACAATGCTAGAAATGGATTCTCTCTTTTAGAACTATTGACCAAAATTCCTACAGATAAAAAATTGACTTCCTTAACTCAAGACAACTTGACAGTAAGATCATATTGGTAAAGATACTAAATATGTGAGTATCGGAAAAAAAAATCTATGAGAAATTGAGCTGACACTGATCACAAGTTTTCATTTCTATGGGCTAGTTTTCATAATTCGTAAAGGTATTATGCATACTTCCAGGGGAAAAGGCAATCATCAATCTTGCCCACCTGTGAACCCTCTTAGCTACAATAACAATGGGTTTTTCTGGAAATTTCACCAAGTCAAAAGTCGTATTCACATTATATGAGTAAGCCACCATATTCTGATTGGACTCAAGGTCTGCTTCACAAGACAGAATCAAAGCTGGCACTTATATCAGGCATAAGAATCTGTGGCTAAACAGGTTACAGGCTGTAGGAGAGATTCTACTGCTAACATTCATCTGAAAGATACAGTATTGAACTTATTCATAAAAACTTATAATTTGTCATACCCGTTGATTAAAGGATCTCTTACCTCTCATCAGAGAAGATTCTTGAATCATATGGTGATTAAAACAGATACTCACAATTGGTCAATGTGAAAAAAATAAAAACACAAGTCTGAAAAGGAGACATATCAAATCCTTCTTTCCCATGGTTCAGGGATCATTGCAGAAGGGTGGGTTGGGGGCAGCATTGCAGCATCCAGAGGTAGTGGATGACCTCAAGTAAACAGTGTTTTTTTAATATTCTTTTTATTGATATTTTGTATATTTCATACATCATTTTTCAGTCCAATTAGGATACATTCCCCCCACTCTGACCCTACCACCACCCAGGTATATGAATTCTGCTATACATGTCTTATACCTTTCTCTCAGTCTTTCCAAGGATTTTTTTGGCAGAAGCTTGTTTTAGGCAGAATTTAACTGTATCAGTCAGTTCATTAGTCCAGTCCTTATGTTATTGTACCCTCCCACTGTATTACTCCAAATTATGCCTATATTAACAGCACATATGTATCAAAATTATGACCTACATGAATAAACTGTATGTTAATACCAAAATATGTTCTTTGGTTCACTTTTTTCCCTTTAACTTTATATTACTCTAGAATATGAACACATATCTTCTACCCATATATGACAATTACAATATCTGAACACAAAAGGTGTAGAGCCCATTAAGAGATTCATATTATAACAGCACAGTTGCTTTTGGACACACAAAAATATAATAATAAAGTTGCTCAGCTTGCCTGCCAACTGTGGATTTGGCATTAGAATCCACAAATGAGGGAAACCATAGGCCTTTCCCCCAATACCACAGGACTGTATTACTTCTACTAGCATAATTGATTCCAGTTCCATTCATTTACCTGCAAAGTTTCTGATGTTATCTTTATTTACCTCTACATGTTATTCCATTGTGTAGATGTACCACAATATTTTTTTGTCCACTCCTCTGTTAAGGGGCATTTGTGTTGGTCTCAGCACTTCACTGTTGTGAAGAGAGTTGCAGTAAACATAGCTGTGCATGTATTTTTGGGGTAGGATGAGTCTTGTGGGTATATACCCATGAGTGGTATGACTGGGTCAGGCGGTAGACTCATTTTGAGTCTTTTAAGGATTCTCAACACTGCTTTCCATAGTGGTTGTATGAGTTTACATTCCCATAAGCAGTGGATGAATGTTCCCCTTTCCCCACAATCTCTCCAGCATTTGGTGTCTTTTGTTTCTTGAACTTGGCCGGTCTTATCGGAGTGAGTTGATACCTTAGAGTGTGTTTAATTTGCATTTCCTTAATTATTAATGACATAGAACACTTTTTAAGATGTTTCTCAACCATCTTTATTTCCTCACTGTTGAAGTCTCTGTTCAACTCTTTACTCCATCTTTTGAGTAGGTCATTTGTTTTCTTACTTCTTTGTTTTTTAAGTAGTCTGTATATTCTGGATGTTAATGCTCTGTCAGATGTATCAGTGGTGAAGTTTTCTCTCACTCTGTGGGTTTTCTCTTCACTTCCTTGATTGTTTCTTTCAATGTACAGAAGGTTTGAGCTTGATGAGGCCCCACTTGTCAGCTGTTGGCCTTATTTACTGTGTGGCTATGGTCTGATTTAGAAAGTACTTTCCTATGCCTGTGTCTTGTAGGTTGCTGCCAAATTTCTTCCATCGCCTTCAGGGTTTCAGGGTTCACGTTAAGATCTTTGATCCAAATGTGGTACATCTACACAATGGAGTTCTATGCAGTGGAAAAGAAAGATGACATCATGAGCTTTGCAGGTAAATGGATGGAGCTGGAAGATATCATGTTAAGTAAAGTAACGCAGTCCCAGAAAAGCAAACAATGAATGGTATCCCTCATCTGTGGACACTAGCGACAATTACCTAATTGTATGGCAAACTGAGCAAAGTTAATGTGATCTGAAAACAACTGTGATCCTATATTGTGAATCCCTTAAAATTAAATAAATAAATCAATAAATCAATAAATAAATAAATAAATAAATAAATAAATAAATCTGATCCACTTGGAGTTGATTTTTGTACAGGGTGAGATGTAAGGATTTAATTTTGTTCTTCTACAAATGGTGATTCAGTTTTGCCAACACCAATTGTTAAAGATGCTATCTTTCCTCCATCAACCTTTTTTGGCCCCTTTGATGAATTTGAGGTGGCTGGAATTATATGAGCTCAAGCTTTTATCATCAATTTTGTTCCATTGGTCAATGGGTCTGTTTTTGTGCCAGTACCAGGCTGTTTTTAGGACTATATCTCTCTAAAGAAGGTTGAAGTCTGGTAAAGTAATACCCCCTGTGTTGCCCTTTTTGCTCAGGTTTGCTTTAGCTATTAAGGGTTTTGTTGTTCCATATGAATTTGATGATTTTTCTTCCAAGTCTGTGAAGAAGCTCATGGGGATTTTGATTAGGACTGCATTGAATCTGTATGTTAATTTGAGTATAATGGACATTTTTAAAATATTAATGTTTCCAGTCCATGAGCATGGGAGGTCTATCCATATTTTGATGTCAACTTAAATCTCCTTCTTCAAGGTTTCCAGACAATCATATGAGACTAATTCAAAAACTTATATTCTACTAAATTTGAAAACCTAAGAGAAATGGATGAATATCTGAAATCCTGGGAGCCAACAAAGCTTAAGCAAGAAGAGATTGACACTTTAAACAGATCCTTAATATTTGAGGAAATTCAAGATGTAATACAAAAAACCTCCCAGCTAAAAAAAACAAAACAAAAAAAACAAACAAACAAAAAAAAAAACAAAGCCCAGGCCCAGATGGTTTCACAGAAAAATTCTATAAAACATTTAAAGAAGCCTTACAACAATTACTACTCAACTGTTCAGAAGGAAACAAACAGGGAAAATTCACAAATTCCTTCTATGAAGCCAGCACCACTCTAATATCAAATCTAGGCAAAGACACAACCAAAAAAGAAAACTATATATATGGAAAAGAGTCATACACTTAAAAAATAAAGTAAAAATAAATTTAAGAATTTGATAGTTGAAGATATGAATATATTTCTATGATGATAGATAGGTTAACCATGCTCCACTGGATGAATGTAAACCAAAGAATATTTGGGGAAACAGTTTGCCATGATAGGCCATGATAGAGTGTGTGAATTCCAGTTTGGGGGATATAAGAAGGGTCTAGAACATGCTTTGCCTTTGCAGCATGACCAGATGGTCGGGTTTGAGTTTAGTCTGGTCCCTCAGCGGCTTTGTGTGGGCCGGCTCCTGAGGCACAGGTGGGAGGCCGTAAGTCATTCAGGCAAGTACCAGGGTGCAGGCTAAGTCAGGCATACACCCCCCACTCCCTGCCAACGGGAATTGGTCAGAATCCAAGTGGACTTTCTTTTGGAGAACCATCAGAACAGGAAAAGAAGAGTGACTCAGGCTTCCAGTATCCAATATATAAACAAAATTGAAAGCCTGAAACCTAGACAAGTCAAAGGCAAGCAAAACCATCTGCTAACATAGTGAAAAGATATTTGTGATTTGAACCACAAAAGGGAAACCCACATGCCAGGGACACAGCAAAGGGGCAACATGGGAAAGGCACAGGATAACCCCGCACCAGCCTCTACCAAACATGGAGAAGATAGCTACAATGTGATCCCCTTGGAGGAGACCCAAGGAACAGAGCTTAGAGGAATAATTACAGACCAATGCAGAGAAATTAAAGAAAATAAAGAAAAATTCAGAGAACTAAAGAGAGAGAATGAAAAACTCAAAAATGACCTAGAGGGATACAATGACAAACTTCAGAAAGAACTAAAGGAACAGATTGACAAACTCCAGAAAGAACTAGAGGGAGAAAAAAACAAACTCCGAAAGGAAGTAGAAACACTGAAAAAGGAAGCTGACCAACTAAATAAGGAGCAGCAAGAAGAGATTGAGAAGTTCAAAAAGGAAATGGAAAAACTAAAGAAAACAAAGGATGACACGAAAAAGGAATTAGAACACTCATCCAATCACGAAGAAAGGAAAGGAAAAAGCCTCAGAAGTAGAATAGAGGAAGTAAAACAAAGAAAATCAGATCTGGAGGACAAATCAAAGCAACTAAAAAGCTCAAATAAAGAATATGAAAAAATTTAAAATGCACAAAAATGGAACAACCAGGAAATATGGGACACTATGAAAAGATCAAACCTCTGCATCATAGGAATAGAGGAAGGAGAAGAATGTCAAGAG
>VZQC01004730.1:519800-546028 GCA_009823505.1 Rhizomys pruinosus
CCAAGTGCTGGAGAGGTTGTGGGGAAAGGCTAACACTCATCCATTGCTGGTGGGAATGTAAACTTGTACAG
Source organism: Rhizomys pruinosus (assembly GCA_009823505.1). Taxonomy (NCBI): domain Eukaryota; kingdom Metazoa; phylum Chordata; class Mammalia; order Rodentia; family Spalacidae; genus Rhizomys; species Rhizomys pruinosus. The sequence continues at coordinate 519,872 of VZQC01004730.1, forward strand.
CCACTCTGGAAAGCAGTGTGGAGAACCCTTAGAAGAGTCAAAATGAGCCTGCCATTTGACCCAGTCATACCACTCCTGGGTATATACCCACAAGACTCATCTTACTGCAGAGATACATGCACAGCTATGATTATTGCAGCTCTGTTCACAATAGCAAAAAGCTGGAACCAGTCCAGGTGCCCCTAAACTGACAAGTGGATAGAGAAAATTTGGTAAATGTACACAATGGAGTTCTATGCAGCAAAAAAGAGGGACAACATCATGAACTTTGCAGGTAAATGGATGGAGCTAGAAGACATTATGTTAAGTGAAGTAACACAGTCCTAGAAAAACAAATGATAAATGGTGTCCTTCATATGTGGATGCTAGTACCAATAACCCAGTGATAAGTATTTCTTCTGGAGAGGGATGCATATTAAAAGAACAACAACAGAAAGACTGCATCAGAAAACTGACTGAAATGGTGAATCAGGAAGGGTGGGAATGGCAGGAGAGGGACAGGGTGTACATTTGATTAATGCATATTTAATTGACATGAGTTCAACAAGTATCCAGTTTTTTCCCAGACACTGTCTACAGGTTATATGGTGCTTTAGGACTTAGTAAAAGTAAATATGTGTGTACTAAACAACATTGGTTTAAAGGCTCTGATAAAAAAGGTAATGCATCTGAGTTAAATGGAGTTATAAATTGCTGTTGTCCACATTGGTTTTACTTAAAATCTGTATAACAATAACTTTGGTATTGGCATATACATATGTTTTCTATAATTTTCTGTTGTACAGTATCACCTTGTAGCATTCTCTTTCACCTATAGGATGATTTAACTTAAAATTTAAGTTTGCTTCCCAAGTTAATCACATACAGTCACCCAAAACAGCATGGGTGAATTTGATGAAATCTGTGCCTTGTATTTTTTTTAAATCTGTGCCTTGATTCCACCCTATAGGTATGTATAATACAACTGCATTCTGGAGACTCATGGGTCAAAAAACAAATACCTAAAAATAAAGGGGGGGGGGATACAGATAGCTATGAAACCGTTTTTTCAAAAACCTTGCAATTCAAATCTTAAAACTAACTACTGGAAAATATTTGTATGTTCCAACAGGTCAAAATGTCACCAACTTAACGGCTGAGAATGAAAAGATACAGCTTTGCATTGAGTAGGATGTACCAGAAAGTGCCAACAGAAAGGTTGGCCCTTCTGAACATTGAAAGGAAGAAAAGCCTCAGATTGCTACAAAGATCAAACCCCTCTGAGGATCCTACTTGTAACAACTATTTGTAATGAATCCTAACGAAACTTACCTTCTAGGTGCCACAAAGGTTTTAATACGAGGGACTTTCTTACCTCCCCTCCACAGAGCAAGGAGAAATATGAGGATGATGAGGTCATTCTCCAACTGTAAATTGGAGCCAACTGTTATAAAGGTAATCTCTTATAAAACCAGTCAAACTGCCTTCTTTCATTGACTAATAGACATAGGAACTGTGAAAAGGATTATTCTCTATTCAGAACCAAATATAATACTAAAGTTTCCTTAAGCTATGCAATTAAGCAAAATATATTAATACAGGAGCTGTAGAAAACCTGACGTAAGCATGGGAAAGAGGCATTGAGACCGCACTTGCAAGTGTACAGTTGGTCTCTGGAATACCAGAGAGTGTTACCAAAGGCCACTAAACCAATAAAGCAAATATAGGTTTTCTTGAGTCAAGCAAGACTCCTCCGCCAGCACCAGCTACACCTCACCTGCCTGGAAATACTGTGCAGCAGAGGCAGCCATATGCCTGTATATCCTAAATCTAATTGGCTATTAGCTCTCTGCTTGGAGGAATAACTCATGGCTGATGCCACAAGCTTACATCCTCTAATGGTTAGGAGATGTTATGAGCCACAGTAAGACCCTGTCATATTTAACAGAAAAAAAATGTAATTCATGGATTAACATACCATCCAAACATCTGTGTCTATACCAAAGTAAACTACCATAACAATTAGTACTGTTTAAATACCTATATATCTAATTGCTTGTGCTTAATTAGTAGGATTGAAAGGTTATTCCTGGACAAACTGTCAGCCCAGGAAAGGAAACAGCCAGAATTGACCAGAGTCCAAGATAACAGCTCCAGAGAAAGTAGACTGTTTTGTTTCTCATCCACCAGTGCCCCTTTTCTAAGCCTAGGAAACAATCTGCGCAAGAGGGTGCATGGTAGAATGTAAGGACTGCGATTGGGATGAATGGTGAAACTACAGCAATACAGTCTGGACACTCATTTGATTCAATCGAACTTACAAGTCCCCCTTGCTGGATGGTGTGACTCATGGGCTGTGTGGGTTTGGGTACAACAGCTTGCAAGCTGGTTTTACATGAAGGATGCTTGTACTCATAAATTATCACATACTGTTAAAAAATGAAAAAAAAAAACTGAGTGAATGAAGCAGGACAGTTATGGCAGAATGCATGATCTTGCATGGGGTAGGGTGGAGTGGGGGGAAGGGAAAGGGAAATATGCCTGAACTGAATTGGAGAATGATGTATGAAATACAAAAAGCATCAATAAAAATAATGAAAATTAAAAAAATAAATAAAGGAGAGGACTAGATAGAAGATGTGATCTACATATGTTCAAAATATATAGTAGGAAATTCACAAAAATTCAGTAAAAAAATAAGGAAATAAAACAGCTCTTAGAATTGATTGAATAAAAATTTAAAAATACTAAAATCTATGGAGTAAAAATGAAGGCAGCCTTAAAAGCAAATTTAAAATGTTAATTACCTACATCAAAAAAAATGTCAGACAGAACTCAAGAGTTTAATGATGAAATTTAGCCTTTCAAAAACAAGAAAAGAGAATCTGAAAACAGTAATTTTTTAAAATAACAAGGTCAGGACAGAAATTAATAAAATAGAAATGAAATACTAAACAAAGTATTAATGAAGTTTATTCTTTTGAAAAATCATCTTAAAAAGTGTTCACCATCGCTAATAATTAAGGAAATGAACATTAAATCCACCTTAAGATTTCATTGTACTCCAGTTAGACTAGCTATTATCCAGAAAACAAAATGATTTCCAAATGATGGAGAGGTTGTGGGGAAAAGGGAACACTCATCCACTGCTGGTAAGAATGCAAACTTAAGCAACCCCTGTATAAAGTAGTGTGGAGAACTCTCAAGAAGTTGAAAATGAGCCTACCACCTGACCCAGTCATACCACTCCTGGGTTTATACCCACAAGACTCACCTTATCCCAGAGATACATGCACATCTATGTTTATTGCAGCTCTCTTCACAATAGCAAAGGGCTGGAAGCAACCCAATCATCCCTCAACTGACGAGTGGATAGAGAAAATGTGGTACATCTACACAATGGAATTCTATGCAGTGGTAAAGAAAGATGATATAATGAACTTTGCAGGTAAATGGATGGAACTTGAAGACATTATGCTAAGTGAAGTAACCCAGAAAGAAGAAAGGAGGAAGCTGAGAAAAGTTAATGTTATATTTATTTTTATCTGAAGGAAACTATGTTGTTATAATGTAAATTCCTTAATGGGCTCTAGAATTAACTGACCATTTATTTTCAGACTTTGTAATTGTGGTATAAATATGGAGGGTATGCATTCATATATTAGAGTAATATAAAATTAAAGGGAAAAATATGAACTCCTAAACATATTTTTGAAATAGCATAGAGTTTATTTTCAAAGGTCATAATTTTGGTATATGTGTGACATATACATAGGCATACTTTGGAGCAATACAAATGGTAGGGAACAACAATGACAAAAAAGACTAGATCAAAGGACTGACTGAAATAGTTAACTTCTGCCCAGACAACAAACTTCTGCAGAGAAAAACTTGAAAAAGACTGAGAAGCTGGGCATGGTAGCGCACAACTGTAATCCTAGCACTTATGAGGCAGGGGCAGGTGGATATCAGTGAGTTCAAGGCCAACCTAGTCTACAGAGCCAGTTCCAGGCCAGCTGGGGCTACAGGGAGACCCTCTCTCGAAAAGACAAAAAAAAAATACTGAAAAAAGATGTAAGATATGTATGGCAGAATGCATAAACTGGGGTGGGGTGGGGGGCATAGAAAAGGGAGTGTCTATTGGACTGAGAAATGTTGTATGAAACACACATACCACCAGTAAAAATATTTTATTAAAAAAGTCAACCCAGAAAAATTATAGAGAACATTTATATGTGCCAATCCCAAAGTTATAGTTATACAGATTTTAAGCAAAACAAATGTGGACAAAATCAATTTATATTTCCCTGTAGGATGATTTAACTTAAAAAATTAAGTTTGATTCCCAAGTTAACCACATACTGTCACCCAAAACAGCATGGGTGAATTTGATGAAATCTGAGCCTTGATTCCAGCCTATAGGTATGTGTAATACAACTGCCTTTTTAAGACTCATGGGTCAAAAAAACAAAATCCTAAAATAAAAAAGGGGGATACAGATAGATATGAAACCCTTTTTGTCAAAAACCTTGCAATTCAAATCTTAAAACTAACTAAGGGAAAAGATTTGTATGTTCCTACAGGTCAAAACGTCATTGACTTAATGGCTGATAAAGAAAAGATACAGCTTTGCATTGTGTAGGATGTACCAGGAAGTGCCAGCAGAAAGGTTGGCCCATCTGAACATTGAAAGGAAAAAAAGCCTCAGATTGCTAGAGACATCAAACTCCTCAGTGGATCCTACTTGTAACAACTATGTATAATGAGTCCTAATGAAATTTACCTTCTAGGTGCCTCAAGGTTTTAATACTAGAGACTTCTTACCCCCCCCCATTAGCACAAGGAGAAATATGACAATGATGAGGTTGTTCTCTAACTCTAAATTGGAGCCAACTGTTATAGAGGTAATCTCTTATGAAACTGGTAAAACTGCCTTCTTTAACTGACTAATAGACATAGGAAATGTGAAAAGGATTATTCTCTATTCAGATCCAAATATAATACTAGTCTCCTTAAGCTATGCACTTAAGCAAAATATATTAATACAGGAGAGCTATGATATCAGCAATGGATTAATCTACCAAGGAGATGTTGGCCAGGGGATCCAAGCCCCCCCTCCCAAAAAATGATAAAATCTTCTTGCCTGTAAACTGGGATACCTGCAAGAAGAGAGGCGATAAAGCCCTGCTGTCAAAGACCAGATGTAAGCATGGGAAAGATGCATTGAAACCGCACTTGCAAGTGTACAGTTGGTCTCTGGAGTACCAGAGAGTGTTACCAAAGGCCACTAAACCAGTAAAGCAAATATAGGTCTCCTTGAGTCAAGCAAGACTCCTCCATCAGCAGCAGCTACACCTCACCTGCCTGGAAATAATGTGCAGCAGTGGCAGCCATATGCCTGTATATCCCAAATCTAATTGGCTATTAGCTCTCTGCTTGGAGGAATAACCCATAGCTGATGCCACAAGCTTACATCCTCTAATGGTTAGGAGATGTTATAAGCCACAGTAAGACCCTGTCATATTTTACAGAAAAAAACATAATTCATGGATTAACATACCATCCAAATATCTGTGTCTATACCAAAGTAAACTACCATAACAATTAATGACAATTACTGTTTAAATAACTATATATCTAATTGCCTGTGCTTCATTAGTAGGATTGAAAGAATATTCCTGGACAAACTGTCAGCCCATGAAAGGAAACAGCCAGAATTGACTAGAGACCAAGACAACAGCTCCAGAGAAAGTAGACTGTTTTGATTCTCATCCACCTGTGTCCCTTTTCTAAGCCTAGGGAACAATCTGCAGAAGAGGGGGTGTGGGAGAATGTAAGGGCTGCGATTGGGGTGAATGGTGAAACTACAGCAATATAGTCTGGACACTCATCTGATCAACTTGATTGAACATACAAGCCCCCCTTGCTGGATGGTGGGACCCATGGACTGTGTGGGTTTGGGCAACAACTGCTTGCAAATTGTTTTTAACATGAAGGATGCTTTGTACTCTAAATTATTACTTATTGTTAAAAAATGAAAAAAATTAAAGAAAGTAGTAAAATATAAAAAAGGCAACCCAGCAAAAAGAAAAAAAAAAAAAGAAAGCATGAAAAAAAAAAAAAAAAAAAAAAATTAAAACAAAGAATATATTATTAAAATTAATAACAGAGAAGAAAAGTGATAGACATTAAAAACATCAAATGAAATTCATCTATTATCATAATCAGTCATAGCTTTTAAAACCTACCTACCTTTTTAATCTACTTTTATAATGTATATGTATAATGTTTGTAAAAATCTTCTATGAAGGTAGGTTTCCATATGGGTATTTCAAAAGAGATTTAGTGTAACTTTCCCTCGTCATACTTCCTCCTCTGCCCAGAACTCACACACCCCAATTCAAATGAACTTTCCTACTCTGTTAATTCCCCTGAGAAGCTGTCCCCAGCCACTTTGCCATTTGATTCTGTTTCCTGGCCTCATCTAATTGTTGCAATTTAAAAAAATATGTATATTAAAAAATTCCATTAAGCACTTCTCAGACATTTGGATTTAATTCGTTGAGAACTCCCTGTTCAGGTTCTTGCCCCAATTTTTTAACATGAGTTGTTTCTGTTGTTAATGTTTGGTGTTGTTTTTGAATTCTTTGTTCATTATAGATATTATTGACTGCCAGCAGTAGAGCTGGAATGGACTTTCCCCATTCTGCAGGTTGCCTCTTTATTTAGTGAATGGTGTCCGTTGCTGTAGACAAGAAGATTTTTAGTTCATGAGGTCCATTTGGCAACTATTGGAACTCATGATTGCTATTTAGGGGTTCTATTCAGAAAGTCCTTCTGCTGCGAGTATAAGTTCCATTGAATTTCTTAATTTTTATGTCATTCAGGATATTATGTCTTATGTTAAGTTCCTTGATCCATTTGAATCTGCACTTTGTTCAGTGTGAGTAACAGGGATCTATTTACATTTTTCTACATGCTGCTAATTTCCTTACCAACAACATTTGTTGAAAACAGAATATTTTCTTCACTGTGTATTTTTGGTCCCTGTGTCAGTAGTCTGTCTTTACATCAACTATACTGACAAGCAACTGGAGAAGGACTATAAGGAGAATTCCCACCAATCACAATAGTTTCAAAAAATACCTGGGAAAAAAACCTAAACAAAGACAACAAAGATCTGCTACAACAAAAAGTTTTAAAACCTTGTTGAAGGGAGATTGAAGATGACATCAAAAAGATGGAAAAACCTCCCATGCTCATGGATCAGAAAATTTAAATATGTAAAAAAATGCCTCTTTCTGCCAAAATTAATATCGAGATTCAAGGCAATCCCAGTCAAAGCCTTATGAAGATTTTTCAACACGACTTGGAAAAAAACAAAAAGAAGCCCAAAACAGCTAAAAAGCAAAACTGAACCGAAAAACGGCATACAACGGGGTTTACTTTCCAGACTTCATGCTTTTCGGCTATGGTCATGATGACAGCTGAGCTGGACGTGGTTAGAATCAATGCCTTAATCCTAGCACTTGGGCAGGCAGAAGCAGGCAGATCTTTGTGAGTTCAAGGCCAGCATTGGCTCTACAAGAGTGAGTCCAGGACAGCTGGGACTACAGGGAGACGCTGTCTCAAAAAGACCAAAAAAAAAAAAAAGAAAAGGCACCCTGGTACTGGTGCAGAAACAGACCCATTGACCAATGGAACAAAGTTGAAGATTCAAATTTGAGCTCGTATACTTTTAGCTGCCTCATATTTAACAAAGGGGCCAAAGAAGCTCAATGAAGATAAGATCGTATCTTCAGCAAATCTTGCTGGCTAAAATGGATCACCATTTGTAGAACAAAATTAAACTCCTACTTCTCATCATGTACAAAAATCAACTCCAAGTGGATCAACAATTTCAATGTAGAACAGAAACTTTGAAGGTGATAGAAGAAAAAGTTGGCAACAACCTGTAAGACAGGAGTAGGAAAAGACATTCTAAATCAAACAGCAGCTGGAGAGGAAATAAAGTCAACAGCTGACAGTTGGGACCTCACCAAACTCAAAAGCTTCTGTACAGTGAAACAAACCATAAAGGAAGTCAAGACAAACCCAACAGAGAAAGGGGAAAGGATTATGAGTGATAAATCTGACAGAGTATTAGCTTCCAGAATATATAGGCTACTCAAAAAATAAAGAAAACAAATGAACTAGTCAAAAGATGGAGTAAAGAGTTGAACAGTGAGGAAGTAAACATGGCTGAGAAACATCTTAAAAATTGTTCAATATCATTAATAATGATGAGGTTGTAGGGAAAGGGGAACACTTATCCACTGCTGGTGGGAATGGAATCTCATACAACTACTATGGAAAGCAGTGTGGAAACCCCTTAAAAGACTCAAAACGAGCCTAACACCTGACCCAGTCATACCACTCCTGGATATACAACCACAATACTCATCTTAATGCAGAGATACATCCACATCCATGTTTATTGCAGCTCTGTTCACAATAGCGAAGAGCTAGAACCAAACCAAGTGCTCCTCAACAGTTGAGTGGATAAACAAAGTGTGGTTCATCTACACAATGGAGTTCTATGCAGCAGTAAAGAAAGACACCATGACCTTTGCAGGTAAACGGATGGAAATAGAAGATATTATGCTAAGTGATATAACACTGTCACAGAAAAGCAAATGAAAAATGGTATCCATCATTTGTGGATGCTAGCACCAAGTATCTATTTGTAAGGCAAACTGAGCAATGTTAATAGTATTTTTCTCTTTAGCTGAAAGCAACTGTGCTCCTATAAGAGTAGTACATCTATGCAATAGAGTTCTATGCAGACGAAAAGAAAGATGAAGATCGGAGGTCTCCCAAGACCACCTGAAGCACAGATAAGAGCTGGGTGCTTCAGCCAGGCAGATTGTTTGATTGGATTTCATTTTCTTTGTTGACCTTTGACCTGATTGGCTGGTGTGGCTGTGGGGGCAGAGTTATCCTCCCAGCTGGTATAAAAGGTGGATTTGTGTGAGTCTTGAGATCGGAGATCTCCCAAGACTACCTGAAGCACAAGTACCCAAGCACGGGCTAAAGAGCAAACCCACACAACTGGGATTACGAAAGGAAGGAGTGTCCAAGTGGATTCTTTGGAGAACCTTCAGAACAGAAAGGGAAGAGTGAGCTGGACTTCCAATAGAAAGCCTAGAGCTTAGAGAAATCAAAATTCCATAAGCAAGGAGTAAAGGAGAAAAACAAATCAATCAAACAAACAAGGAAGGCATTTGAAGGAGGCAAACAAAGCAAGCCTTCAACACAATGAACAGGCATTTGGGATTCACATTGGAATACAGGCAAGGAGAAGCCCATATGGCAGGGACACGAAGAAGAGACAACATTGGAAAGGTGCAGGATAGTCCCACACTAAGCTCTACCAACCTGTGGAAGATTCCTACAGTGGAATCCCCCTGGGGATGGCCCAGGAAACAGATATTAGAAGTACAATTTTGAAAATACTTAAAGAATTACAAGATTATGAAGAGCAAATCAAAGAATTAAGAAAAGAGAATGAAGAACTCAAGAAGGATTTAGAGAGAGAGAGAGAGAGAGAGAGAGAGAGAGAGAGAGAGAGANAAAAAAAAAAAAAAAAGCAATGAATCCAAAAGTTGGTTCTTTGAAAGAATAAACAAGATAGACAGACCTCCAGCCCAGTTAACCAAAAGAAAGAACAACTCCAAATCAATACAATCCGTGATGAAATGGGAAATATCACAACACACAATGAAAAGATCCAGAAAATCATATGGGAATACTTCCAAAACCTATACTCTACCAAGTTTGAAAACCTAGAAGAAATGGATGAATATCTGAAATCCTGGGAATCACCAAAGCTCAACCAAGAAGAGATCGACAGCTTAAACAGACCCATAATACATGAAGAAATTGAAGATGTAATAAGAAACATCCCACTTACAAAGACCCAGGCCCAGACGGTTTCACGGCAGAATTCTATAAAACATTTCAAAAAGACTTACAACTATTATTTCTGAAATTGTTTAGAAGGATACAGAGGGAATTCTCCCAAATTCCTTCTATGAAGCCAGTATCACTCTACTACCAAAACCAGGCAAAGATACAACCAAAAAGGGAAACTATAGACCCATCTCCCTAATGAACACTGATGGCAAAATTCTAAACAGGATACTGGCAAATTGCATACAGACCCACACCAAAAAGATCATTCATCATGACCAAGTTGGATTCATACCAGAGATGCAGGAATGGTTCAACATACAAAAATCAATAAATATCATCAAGAATGTAAATGGACTGAAAGACAAAAACCACACCATCATCTCAATTGATGTAGAAAAAGCCTTTGAGAAAATCCAGCATCCCTTCATCCTTATACTCCTAGTGGGAATTGGATTGGACGGATCATTCCTCAATGAAATCAAAGCTGTATACAGGAAAACCACAGCCAATATCATCCTAAATGGGGAAATGACAGAAACATTCCCTTTAAAGTTAGTAATTCAGCAAGACTGCCCCTTGTCCCCACTTCCTTTCAATATAGTGCTTGAAACACTTGCTAGAGCAATAAGGCAAGAAAAAGAAATTAAAGGAATACTAATTGGAAAAGAAGAAGTCAAGCTATCCTTATTTGCTGATGATATGATTGTTTACTTAAGGGATGCTAAAAACTCCACCAAGAAAACTCCTAGAAACAATAAACAGCTCAGCAAAGTGGCAGGATACAAAATTAACCTAACAAATCAATGGCCTTTCTTTACACCAAGAAAAAGCAACTGGAGAAAGAATTCAAAGAGACCTTCCCACTCACAATAGCCTAAAAACAATCAAATACCTAGGAACAAACCTAACGAAAGAAACCAAAGATCTCTACAACAAAAATTTTAAACCCTTAAAGAAAGAAATTGAAGAAGACTTCAGTAGATGGAGAAACCTCCCATGCTCATGGATTGGGAAAATTACTATAGTAAAAATGTCCATTCTATCCAAACCTTTATATAGCTTTAACACAATCCTAATTAAAATCCGTAAGAATTTCTAAACAGGCTTGGAAAAAAAAGTCCTTAATTTCATTTGGAAAAACAAAAGACCCCAAATAGCCAAAACAACCCTGAGTGAAAAGAACAATACAGCGGGGATCTCTATACCAGATTTCAAACTATACTACAGGGCTATAGTCATGAAAACAGCCTGGTACTGGCACAAAAACATATTGTTGACCAATGGGACAAAACTGAATTTCCAAATTTGAGCACATACTATTTCAGCCATCTCATATTTGACAAGGGGGCCAAGAAGACAAAATGGAGAAAAGACAGCATCTTCAGCAAGTGGTTTAGGCAAAAGTGGATCACCACGTGTAGAAGAATGAAATTAAACCCCAACCTCTCACCCTGTAAAAAAGTCAACTACAGACGGATTAAAGACCTCATCATGAAACCCCAAACTCTGAAGGTGATAGAAGAAAAAAGTTGGCAGCAGACTACAAGACATAGGCATAAGAAAATACTTCCTAAATCAGACAGCAGCTGCGCAAAGGTTAAGGTCGACAATTGACAAATGAGACCTCATTAAACTCAAAAGCTTCAATACATCAAAAGAAAAATCAAGGAAGTGAAGAGAAATCCCACAGAGAGGGAGGAAACCTTCACCACAGAAACATCTGACAAAGCATTGATTTCCAGAACATAGAAACTACTCAAAAATCAAAGAAGAAAGAAAAAAAAAAAATGACCCGCTCATTAGATGGAGCAAAGACCTGAACAGAGACTTCAAAAGTGAGGAATTAGAGATGGCCAAGAAAAATCTTAAGAAGTGTTCAACATCATTAATCATTAAGGAAATGCAAATCAAAACCACTTTAAGATATCATCTTACTCCAATAAGACTGGCTAGGATCAAGAAAACAAATGATACCAAGTGCTGGAGAGGTTGTGGGGAAAGGGGAACACTCATCCACTGCTGGTGGGAATGTAAACTCGTACAGCCACTATGGAAAGCAGTGTGGAGAACCCTTGGAAGACTTGGAATGAACTTGCCACCCGACCCAGCCATACCACTCCTGGGCATGTACCCTCAAGACTTACGCCACCACAGAGATACATGCACGGCCATGTTTATTGCAGCTCTCTTCACAATAGCAAAGAGCTGGAACCAACCCAAATGCCCCTCAACTGATGAGTGGATAGAGAAAATGTGGTACATCTACACAATGGAGTTCTATGCAGCAGTAAAGAAAGACGACATCATGAGCTTTGCAGGAAAATGGCTGGAGCTAGAGGACATCATGCTGAGTGAAGTAACACAGTCCCAGAAAAACAAACAATGAATGGTATCCCTCATCTGTGGATGCTAGTGCCAATTACCTAGTTGTAAGTATTTCTTGTGCACAGCCCCTTGAGCTTTTGTCCAAAGCAGTTGGGAGTGATGCATATTGGAAACAGCAGCAGCAGCAACAACAACAACAACAACAACAACAACAAAAAGTACTGCATCAAAGAACTGACTGAAACAGTGAACTTAAAACAGTCAACTTCCACATAGAGAATATGGAGAAAGACTGAGAAAGAGATGAAAAGTATGTTTGGCGGAATGCATGAGCTCTGGTGGGGTGGGGGAATAAGGGGGGACACAGGTCTAGATTTGATAAAAAATATATAAATAAATAAGTTAAAAAAAACACAAAAACGAGATACCAAGCACAAAGGCAGCGGACAGACAGAATTGAAATGAACAAATGCTAGCAAGAGGCAGTTTAGATGAAGATGTTACAAAGGATCAATAAACAATTTTTAATGCTCAAAAAAAAAAAAAGAAAGGCTACTGATTTTTCTAGATTTATTTTGTATCCTGCCACTTTACTGAAGCTCTTAATCGTTTCTAGGAGTTTTCTGGTGGAGTTCTTAACATCCCTTAGGTAGACAATCATATCATCAGGAAAAAGGGATACCTTGACTTCCTCTTTTCTAATTAGAACTCCTTTAATTTACATTTCTTGCCTTATTGCCCTAGCAAGTGTTTCAAGCACTATATTGAAAAGGAGTGGTGACAGGGGGCAGCCTTTCCATCTTCCTAACTTTAAGGAGAATGCTTCTGTAACCCTATTTAGGATGATATTAGCTGTGGGTTTCCTGTATATGGCTTTGATTACATTGAAGAATGATCCCTTCAATCCAATTCCCTCTAGGACTTTAAATATGAAGGGATGTTGGATTTTGTCAAAGGCATTCTCTGCTTCAATTGAGATGATGGTTTGTTTTTTGTCTTTCAGTCCATTTATATGTTTGATGATATTTATTGATTTTCATATGTTGAACCACCCCTGCATCTCTGGTATGAATCCAACTTGGTCATGATGGATTATCTTCTTGATGTGGGTCTGTATGCGATTTGCCAGTATCCTGTATAAAATTTTGGCATCTGTGTTCATTAGTGAGATGGGTCTGTAATTCTCCTTTTTGGTGGTATCTTTACCTGGTTTTGGTCATAGTTTGATGCTGGCTTCATAGAAGGAATCTGGGAGAACTCCTTCCGTTTGTATACTTCTAAACAACTTGAATAGTAATGGTTGTAAGTCATTTTGAATTATTTTACAGAATTCTGCCGTGAAACCATCTGGGACTGGCCATTTTTTGGTTGGGAGTCTACTTATTACATCTTAAATTTCTTCCTGTATTATTGGTCTATTTAGGCTGTCGATCTCTTCTTGGTTGAGATTCAGTGATTCCCAGGATTTCAGATATTCATCCAATTCTTCTATGTTTTCAAACTTAGTATAGTATAGGTTTTTAAAGTATTCCCGTATGATTGTCTGGATCTTTTCATTGTCAGTTGTGATATTTCCCCTTTCATCACAGATTCTATTAATTTGGATTTATTCCTTCTTTCTTTTGGTTAACTGGGCTAGAGGTCTGTCTATTTGTTTATTCTTTCAAAGAACAAACTTTTGGAGTCATTGATTTTTTGTATGGTTTTCTTTGTTTCTATTTCATTGATTTCTGCTCTGATTTTTGTTATTTCTTCTTGTCTGGCTGCGTTTTAGGGTTCATTTGTTGTTGTCTCTCAAGTGTTTTTAGCTGCAGTGTTAGATAATTCACTTGTGCTCTTTCTGTTTTTTTTTTTATTGTTGTTGTTTTATTATTATTTTTTAATGTAGCCACTTAGAGCTATAAACTTCCCTCTTAGGACTGCTTTTCAAGTGCCCCATAGGTTTTCCTGTTTTGTATTAGCATTGTCATATGTCAGTTGCAGGAATGTTTTTATTTCTTTCTTTATTACTTTCTTGACCCATTCATTATTCAGGAGAGTGTTGTTTAGTCTCCATTTGTTCTTGTAGGTTGTAGGGTATATCCTGGTGTTGATATTGAGTTTTACTGCACTGTGGTCTGATAGAATGCATGAGATCATTTCAATCATTTTGTATTTGCTGAGTTTTTTCCTGTGTCCCACTATATGGTCTATTTTGGAGAATGTACCATGGAATGCTGAGTAGAAAGTATATTCTCTGGTGTTTGGGAGAAATATTTGATAGATGTCTGTGAGGTCCATTTGGTGTATTGTATCATTTAGTTCAGATGTCTCTCTGTTTATCCTTTGTTCTGTTGATCTGTCTAAAGGACTTAATGGGGTATTGAAGTCCCCTACTATTAGTGTGCTGGAGTTAATCTGTGCCTTGAGATCCTGAAGAATTGTCTTTATACAGTTTGGTGCACTGGCGTTTGGTGCGTATATATTCATGATTGTGAGATCTTCATCGTCAATTGTTCCTTTAATAAAGATGTAATGGCCCTCTTTGTCTCTTTTGACTTCTTTTGCTTTGAAGTCTATTTTGTCTGATATTAGAATAGCCACACCCGCTTTCTTTTTGGTACCATTTGCTTGGAATACTTTCTTCCATCCCTTCACCTTAAGTTGGTGCCTATCCTTGAAATTGAGATGGGTTTCTTGTAGACAGCATATAGATGGGTTTTGTTTCCTAATCCATTCTCCCAGTCTATGCCTTTTGATTGGGGAGTTTAGCCCATTAATATTTAAGGTTACAATTGAAAGATGGATGTTGCTTCCTTTCACTTTATTATCCATTTGGACTTCTAGCCTTTGATTTTGCTCCTATGGTTATGTTTTTGTTAGTTTCTTTTCCTAGGTGTTTGAGGATTGTTGCTCCTCTCTTCTGCCCTTTGAATTGCTTCAAGTATTTTATGAAGAGTTGGTTTTCCAGACATGTATTCCATCATCTTGTTTATGTCATGGAAGATTTTTCTCTCTCCTTCAAGTATAGTCGACATTTTTGCTGGGTAAAGTATTCTGGGTTGGCATCCATAGTCCCTTAACACAGGGAATGCTTTGCTCCATGTTCTTCTTGCTTTCATGGTTTGAGGCGAGAAGTCAGTTGTAATTCTGATGGGTTTCCCTTTGTATGTGACTTGTTTTTCTTTTGTGGCCCTCAGAATTTTGTCTTTGTTTTGGGCATCTAGCATTTTAACTATGATATGGCGTGGGGTGTTTCTTTTCTGATCTTGTCTATTTGGGGTCCTATGTGCTTCTTGTATTTGTATGGGCTTGTCTATTTTTAGTTTGGGGAAATTTTCATCTATTATTCTGTTGAAGATCTGATCAATACTATTCTCTTGAGATTCTTCTCCTTCCTCTATTCCTATGATGCGGAGGTTTGATCTTTTCATAGTGTCCCATATTTCCTGGTTGTTCCACTTTTGTGTATTTTTAAATTTTTCATAATCTTTATTTGAGCTTTTTAATTGCTCTGTGTTATCTTCCAGATCTGATATTCTTTGTTCTGCTTCCTCCATTCTACTTCTGAGGCTTTTTCCTTTCCTTTCTTCTTGATTGAATGAGTGTTCTAATTCCTTTTTCGTTTCATCCTGTGTTTTCTTTAGTATTTCCATTTCCTTTTTGAGCTTCTCAATCTCTTCTTGGTGCTCCTTACTTCATTGGTTGGCTTCCTTTTTCAGTGTTTCTACTTCCTTTCAGAGTTTGTTTTTTTCTCCCTCTAGTTCTTTCTGGAGTTTGTCAATCTGTTCCTTTAGTTCTTTCCAAAGTTTGTCATTGTATCCCTCTAGGTCCTTTTTGAGTTTTTTGTTCTCTCTCTTTAGTTCTCTGAATTCTTCTTTATTTTCTTTAATTTCTATGCATAGGTCTGCAATTTTTCCTCTAAGATCTGTTCCTTGGGTCACCTCCATGGGGATCCCATTTTATCTATCTCCTACAGGTTTGGTAGAGCCTGGTGTGGGATTATCCTGTGCCTTTCCCATGTTGTCCCTTCATCATGTCCCTGGCATGTGGGTTTCCCTTTTGTGATTCAAATCACAAATGTCTTTTCACTATGTTAGTGGATGGTTTTTCCTCCTCCTTGTTTATGGAATATTGACTTGTCTAGGTTTCAGGCTTTCAATTTTGTTTATATATTGGATATTGGAAGCCTAAGTTACTCTTCTCTTCCTGTTCTGAAGGTTCTCCAAAAAAAATCCACTTGGATACTCTCTCACCAATTCCAGTTTGGGGGGGGCGACATGCCTGACTTAGTGCACCGGTACATACCAGGAGTGACTTCTGAGTTCCTATGCCTCAGGAGCAGGCCTGCACAAAGCCACAGACGCACCAAACCCAAACCACTGGTCACCGGCTGCAAAGGCGAAGGGCGGCTCTGCCCAAACTGCCACCCCCTACAAAAGGGTTCATAGTTGGGACCCTTTTACAGCAGCCAGGAGTCAATCTACCTTAAAATCTACCTGCCTGGAGCGACTTGCAGCTTCCTGTTCCTCAGGAGCTGGCCCACACAAAGCCACAAAGGCACCAAACCCGACCCGCTGGTCACCAGCTGCAAAGGCTAAGGGCTGCAAGATGATATCTTAAACTAGTATTAATTTGCCTTTCCTTAATGGTTAAGGATCTTGAACAGTTTTTGTTTCTCACACATCTTTACTTCCTCACTTGTGAAGTCTCTGTTCAGCTTTATACACCATTTTTAAGTGAGTCATTTCTTTTCTTCTTTGTTTTTTGAGTAGTTTACATATTCTGCAAATTAATGCTCTGTCAGATATTTCAGCAGTGAATGTTTCCTCCCATTCTCTGGGGTTTCTCTTCACTTACTTGATTTTTTCTTTTGCTGTACAGAAGCTTTTGAGTTTAATGAGGTCCCATTCATTAAAACAAGAAGAAAGTTTTCTTATGACTATGTCTTGTAGGTTGTTGCCAATGTTTTCTTCTATCACCTTCAGAGTTTCGGCTTTCACATTGAGGTCTTTGATCAATTTGGAGTTGAATTTTGTACAGGGTGAGAGGTAGGGGTTTAAGTTTATTGCGATGATCCAGTTTTGCTAACGACATTTACTGAAGATGCTGTCTTTCCTCCATTTGTGTCTTCTTGGTCCTTTTGTCAAATATGAGGTGGGGCTGAAATTGTATGTCCTCTAGTATGGATCTTCTATTTTGTTCTATTGTTCTAGAAGTCTGTTTTGTGCCAGAACCAGACTATTTTTATGACTATAGTCCTGTAATGTACTTTGAAGTCTAGTGTATTGACTACCCCTGTATTGCTCTTTTTGCTCATGGTAGCTTTGGCTATTCAGGGTCTTTTTCTTTTTCATATGAATTTAAAGATTTTATTTCCAAGTCTGTAAAGAACCTCATGGGGATTTTAATTGGGATTGCATTTAATTTTTATATTAATTTGGGTAGAATGGACGTTTTTAATATATTTTTTTTTCCAATCCATGTGCATGGGAAGTATTTCCATTTTATGAAGTTTTCTTCAATCTCTCTCTCTTCTGGAGTTTTAAATGTTTGTTGTAGAAATATTTCATGATTTTGTTTAGATTTTTTTCCTAGGTATTTTATTGTTTTGAGGCTATTGTGAATGGGAAAGTCTCCTTGTACTCCTTCTTCAGTTGCTTGTTCTTGGTGTAAAGAAAGACTACTGATTTATCTTGGTTAATTTTGCATCCTGACACTTTACTGAAACTAATTTCTAGGAATTTTCTGATAGAGTTTTTAGCATCCCTTAGGTAAACAATCAGTTTTGGTGGTACAAACTTGTAGGATGTACTGAAGAGGTAGCGACAGGAGGATCTGGAGTTTGAGGCCTGCCTGGGTTACTCAGGTTTCCTTTCAATGAGAGATTTTGTGTTAGTATCCATAAAATGAGGGAAACTATCCCCGCCTTTTTTTCTGGGACTGTGTTACTTCACTTAGCATAATGACTTTGAGATCCATCCATTTACTTGCAAAGTTCATGATGTGATCGTTCTTATTTTAATTTATTTATTTATTTTGTTTTTTGGTTTAGCTGGATCATACGGTAGATCCATTTTTAGGTATGTATTTGTACAAAATTTTGTTACTAATCAAATCTAGTCCCATGTCCCCCACCCTACCCCTGCACCCCACCAGAGCTAATGCATTCTGCCAAACATGCTTTTCACCTCTTTCTCAGTCTTTCTCAAAATTCTTCATGTAGAGGTTGACTGTTTAAAGCAGAAGTTCACCATTTCAGTCAGTTCTTTGATGCAGTCCTTTCTGTTGTTGTTGTTGTTGTTGTTGTTGTTTCCAATATGCATCACTCCCAACTACTTGGACAAAAGATCAAGGGGCCATGCACAAGAAATACTTACAACTAGGTAATTGGCACTAGCATCCAAACATGAGGGATGCCATTCATCCTTTGTTTTCTCTGGGACTGTGTTACTTCACTCAACATTATATCTTCTAGCTCCAGCAATTTACCTGCAAAGCTCATGATGTCAACTTTCTTTTTATTTTATTGTATTATTATTATTTTTTTTTGGTGTTTTCTAGACAGGGTCTCCCTGTAGCCCTAGCTGTCCTGAAACTCACTCTGTAGACCAGGCTGGCTTTGAACTCACAAAGATCTGCCTGCCTCTGCCTCCTGAGTGCTAGGATTAAAGGCATGTGCCACCACACCCGGTGATGTCATCTTTCTTTACTGCTGCATAGAACACCATTGTGTAGCTGTACCACATTTTCTCTATCCACTCGCCAGCTGAGGGGAAATTGGGTTGATTCCAGCTCCTTGCTATTAAATCAAGACAATACTCCACAGACGTGGCCACAAGCCAGTCCAATGGAGCCAATTCCCCAGTTGAGCCTCCCTCAACCCAGGTGTGTCAAGTTGACACTAAAGCTATCCAGCACAGTATCATTTGTTTTCTTGATCCTACCCAGTTTTATTGGAGTAAGATGATATCTTAAAGTGGTTTTTATTTGCATTTCCTTAATGATTAGTGATGTACAACACTTCTTAATGTGTTTCTCAGCCATCTCTAATTCCTCAGTTGTGAAGTCTCTGATCAGCTCTTTGCTTCATCTATTGAGTGGGTCATTTGTGTTCTTTCCTCTTTGTTTTTGGTGTAATTTATATATTCTTGAAATCAATGCTTTGTCAGATGTTTCTCTGGTGAAGGTTTCCTCCCACTCTGTGGAATTTCTCTTCACTTCCTTGATTGATTCTTTTGATGTACAGAAGCTTTTGAGTTTAATGAGGTCCCACTTGTCAATTGTCAACCTTAATTTTTGGACAGCTGCTATCTGATTTAGGAAGTCTTTTCCTGTACCTATGTCTTGTAGTCTGCTACCCACTTTTTCTTCTATCAACTTCAGAGTTTGGGGTTTCACATTGAGGTAGTAATCTTTCTTTACACCAACATCAAGCAACTGAAGAAGGACTACAATGAGACCTTCCCACTCACAATAGCCTCAAAAACAATAAAATACCCAGGAACAAACCTAACCAAAGACACCAAGCATCTCTACAATAAAAATTTTAAATTCTTGAAGAAGGAAATTGAGGAAGACATCATAAGATGGACAAACCTCCCATGCTCATGGATGAGGAAAATAAATATAGTAAAAATGTCCATTCTACCCAAACTCGTGTACAGATTCGTTGCAATCTCAATCAAAATCCCCAAGAGCTTCTTCAGAGGCTTGGAAAAAATTCTCAATTTCATTTGGAAAATGAAAAGACCCCAAATATCCAAAGCAACCCTGAGTGAAAAGAGCAACACAGAGGGGATCGCTATACCAGACATCAAACTATACTACAGGGTTATAATCATAAAAACAGCTTGGTACTGGCATAAAAACAGACCAGTTGACCAATGGAATAAAACTGAAGATCCAAACTGGAGCACATACAATTTCAGCCACCTCATATTTGACAAGGGGTCCAAGGAGACACAATGTAGGAAAGACAGCATCTTCAGTAAGTTGTTTTGGCAAAACTGGATCACCACCTGTAGAAGAATGAAATTAAAACCCTACCCCTTGCCCTGTACAAAAGTCAATTCCAGATGGATCAAAGACCTCATCGTGAAACCCAAAACTCTGGAGGTGATAGAAAAGAAACTTGGCAGCAGACTACAAGACATAGGCGTAGGAAAAGACTTCCTAAATCAGACAGCAGCTGCACAAGAATTAAGGTCGACAATTGACAAATGGGACCTCATTAAATTCAAAATCTTCTGTACATCAAAATAAAACCCACAGAATGGGAGGAAACCTTCACTGCAGGTGCATCTGACAAAGCATTAATTTCCAGAGTATACAAGCTACTCAAAAAACAAAGAAGAAAGAATACAAATGAATCACTGAAAAGATGGAGCAAAGAACTGAATAGAGACTTCGCAGAGGAGGAATTAGAGATTGCTGAGAAACATCTTAAAAACTGTTCAACATCATTAATAATTAGGGATATGCAAATCAAGACCACTCTTAGATATCTTCTCACTTCTATAAGATTGGCCAGGATCAAGAAAACAGACAAAATCAAGTCCTGGAGAGTTTGTGGGGAAAGGGGAACAATCATCCATTGCTGGTGGGAATGTAAACATGTACAGTCACTATGGAAAACAGTGTAGAGAATCCTTGGAGGACTCAAAATGAGCTTGCCATTTGACCCAGTCATACTACTACTGGGTATATACCGACAAGAGTCATCTTACTGCAGAAATACATGCACTGCTATATTTATTGCAACTCTGTTCACAATAGCAAAAAGCTGGAACCAACCCAAATGCCCCTCAATTGACGAGTGGATAGAGAAAATATGGTACATGTACAAAATGGAGTTCGATGCACTGGTAAAGAAAGACAACATCATGAACTTTGCAGGTAAATGGATGGAGTTAGAAGATATTATATTAAGTGAAGTAACACAGTCCCAGAAAAACAAACGACAAATGGTATCCCTCATATGTGGATGCAAGTGCCAATAACCCAGTTATAAATATTTCTTGTGGAGAGGGATGCATATTAAAAGAACAACAGAAAAACTGAATCAGAAAACTGACTGAAATGGTGAATTTGGAGGGGTGAGAGGGGTGGGAGGGGTGGGAGAGGGACATGGGTGTATATTCAATTAATGTATATTAAATTGATGTGAGTTCAACAAGTATCCAATTTTGCCCAGACTCTGTCTACAGGATACATGGTGTTTTAAGACTTAGTAAAGGTAAATATCTGTATATTAAACAACATTGGTTTAAAGATTCTGATAAAAACGGTAATGTACCTGAGTTAATTGGAAATCTAATTTGTTGCTGTCCACATTTGTTTTACTTAAAATACTTATAAAATCTGTATAACAATACAGATTTTAAGTAAAATTTGGTATTGGCGCATACAAATGTTCTGTATAATTTTTCTGCTGTACAGAATCATCTTGTAGCATTTTCTGTTACCTGTAGGATGATTTAACTTAAAGAATTAAGTTTGCTTCCCAAGTTAACAACATACAGTCACCAAAACAGCTTGGTTCTATTTGAAGAAATCTGAGCCTTGATTCCACCCTATAGGTATATGTAATTCAACTGCCTTTTTGAGACTCATGGGTCAAAAAACAAAAACCTAAAATAAAAAGGGGGGATACAGATATATATGAAACCGTTTTGTCAAAAACTTTGCAATCCAAATCTTAAAACTAACTATGGGAAAAGATTTGTTTGTTCCAACAGGTAAAAATGTCACCACGTTAACAGCTGAGAAAGAAAAGGTACAGCTTTGCATTGTATAGGATGTACCAGGAAGTGCCAGCAGAAAGGTTGGCCCATCTGAACATTGAAAGGAAGAAAAGCCTCAGACTGCTACAGACATCAAACCCCTTGGTGGATCCTATTTGTAAAAACTATTTATAATGAGTCCTAATGAAACTTAACTTTTAGGTTCCACAAAGTTTTAATACAAGAGACTTTCTTACCTCCCCTCCATAGAACAAGGAGAAATATGATGATGGTGAGGTCATTCTCTAACTGTAAATTTGAGCCCACTGTTATAGAGGTAATCTCTTATAAAATTGGTAAAACTACCTTCTTTAACTAATAGACATAGGAACTGTGAAAAGGATTATTCTCTATTCAGATCCAAATATAATATTAAAGTCTCCTTAAGCTATGCACTTAAGCAAAATATATTAATACAGGAGAGCTCTGATATCAGCAATGGATTATTCTACCAATTAGATGTTGGCCAGGGGACCAAGCCCCCTGAAAAGGTAAAGGCTTCTTGCCTGTAAACTGGGATAGCTGCAATAAGAGAGGTGATAAGGCCCTGCTGTAGAAAACCTGATGTATGCATGGGAAAGAGGCATTGAGACCGCACTTGCAAGTGTACAGTTGGTCTCTGGAATACCAGAGAGTGTTACCAAAGGCCTACCATTAGCTCTGTCCTTGGAGGAATAACCCACAGCTGATGCCACCGCCTTACATCCTCTAGTGGTTAGAAGATGTTATAAGCCACAGTAATAACCTGTCATATTTTACAGATAAAACGTAATTCATGGATTAACATACCATCCAAACATCTGTGTCTATATCAAATTAAACTGCCATAACAATTAGTACTGTTTAAATACCTACGTATCTAATTGCTTGTGCTTCATTAGTAGGATTGAAAGGTTATTCCTGGACAAACTGTCAGCCCATGAAATGAAACAGCCAGAATTGACCAGAGACCAAGACAACAGCTCCAGAGAAAGTAGACTGTTTTGCTTCTCATCCACCTGTGTGCCTTTTCTAAGCCTAGGGAACAATCTGCAGAAGAGGGGGTGTGGTAGAATGTAAGGGCTGCGATTGGGGTGAATGGTGAAACTACAGCAATATAGACTGGACACTTATTTGATCAACTTAATTGAACATACAAGCCCCCCCCCTGCTGGATGGTGGTACCCTTGGGCTGTGTGGGTTTGGGCACAACTGCTTGCAAATTGGTTTTATATGAAGGATGCTTGTACTCATAAATTATTACTTATTGTTAAAAAATTTAAAAAAAATAGAAAAAGAAGATATCATCTCACTCCTATAAGAGTGGCTAGGATCAAGAAAACCAATGATTCCAAATTCTGGAGTGGTTTGGGGAAAGGGAAACACTCATCCACTGCTGGTGGGAATATAAACACATACAACCATTATGTAAAGCAGTGTGGAGAACCCTTAAAGGAGTCAAAATGAGCCTACTATCTTGTAAGAAGCTTTCTTTTTGTGCCAAACAGGAACCAGGCAGCCCTGCTAAAGGGAGGGGGACATAGCACCTACCAGCAGCTGCTGTATGTAGCTGGCCTCTCAGCACAGAGACTAGCCAGCTACTTCCCATAACCTGGCCTGGGTGGTACTTCCAACTCAGCCCCTTAGCCTGGAGCCACAAGACACATGTTCCACTCTTGGCTGTGACTTCCCACATGCCCAGAGACTGCTGAACCCTGGACAGGAATTTCCAGGCTGGTGGCTGGTGCCCTATCTTCAGCCTATGTCTACTCACAACACCAGTTACCCAGATTGGTGGTCTGCATGGAGACCTCTTTCCAACCCACTGGCCACCCGAATGAAATGTAGGCCTACCTTGGCCAGTATGCTCAAAATAATTAATAAAACTGATGGCCGGGAATTCTGATGATGTTACTGGGAAATTCAATTTTGCTCCTTGCAACACCCTGTTTTTATAAACCAAATGACATGAGTTCCCAGAGCCAATCATAGACCTCTCAACTCCATGCCACTGAGCACTGTTGACCCACCCAGCATCACCCAGCTAGGCCACATTGTTTGCTCCCTTCTTGGGGATGGTCAGACCCTTGACAATGTGGTGCCCTGAGGCGTGCTAGCTGAGAACTAGCCCCCAATTCAAACTGGATCCTCCTACATCTGGTGCAGCAAATGTGGGGCGTGGAGACCAGTTTGGTAAGCTGGAATCCCTGCAACATGAGAAATGATACCTTTGAGGAAGCTATGTTTCAGGAGGAATTCTGTTGTGATGTATGGCATGTATTTATTACCTATGTGCTATGTTTTTCTGTAGCTGTTGTGTTTCAAGTTGTGGCATGGAGACAGTTTAGTGTCTCTGAATGAGTGAAGGCATGGAAGAAGGATGGAGGCAGAGGGAATTCTCATGTTGACTCTGCTGGTTCGCCTGTGGATGGTACTGATGGGGACTTGGCCTGTGAGCTGGAGACCCTTTCTCTGATAGGCTTTGGGAGGCATCCACTCTCTCGTAGTTTTTCTCCCACTCAGCAGGACACCTTTATGGAGCCCCTGGGTGCCATTTTGGCTTCCTTGAATTGGAAGCATCTGTTGCTTCCCCAGCCTTCCAAGGTTGTGGGTTTTCAGAGAAATTGTGAGAGAGGAGCTTTTCCTCTCCTGTACACTTGCCTTCTAGAGGCTTTTTCAATGGGCTTAGAACCTACCCTGCAGCCTCAATTTCAGCCCCTAAGAGAAGCCCTGGCAGTTCAGGTGGCAAAGGTCATCGGGAATGCAAGCCTTCTATTGAGGTGCTCATTTGCACAGGCCGGCTTGTGTTGTGGAGGCAACTCCCTACCCAGGTATTGGCCTGCCAACATCAGCTTTCATGGAAGTTTGTGAAGAGCCAGCTACATTTTAATTGTTTTAAAAGTTCTCCTTGAAAACTTTTCTCTGTAAATAGTGTCTTTGCAGTGCTTTATTCAGCTGAGGTTTTCTTTTTGTCTGCTAAACATTATCTAGAGACCAGTCTTCTGTGATGCAAATTTAGCTTGCAAATTCCAGGCTTGTGGAGGTGGGTGTGGTGGCCCATGCTGCCTTTAATCCTAGCCCTTGGGAAGCCAGGATGGGGAGGTCTCTGTGAGTTCAAGGACAGCTTTGTCTCTGTGAGTTCAAGGACAGTGAGCACCAGGCCAGCTGGAACTACAGGGAGGCCCTTCCTTGAAAAGACTAAAAGCAAAATGAAGCTGTTACACTTTTCAGTTTGTAGCTGTTTGTAAATACTGTGGTTAATCTAGTCCAATGTTTGTTGTTCTGTGCCCCCCTCCTGCTCTGGATACAGAAACAGAGGAGATAGAGATGGCTGGTGGGGGAAAGGCTGGCTTTATAGTATTCTATGTGTTACTGAGAAGCCCTGATACCCTCTCTGG
This sequence comes from Rhizomys pruinosus, assembly GCA_009823505.1. Taxonomy (NCBI): domain Eukaryota; kingdom Metazoa; phylum Chordata; class Mammalia; order Rodentia; family Spalacidae; genus Rhizomys; species Rhizomys pruinosus. Next base: position 545,271 of record VZQC01004730.1, read on the forward strand.
CACTCTTGCCCTGTAGCAGTGGTTCATTTTTCATTGTGTTTTGAAGGTGTAGCTTTGATTTCAATACACAGAAGACAAATGGTGGAGACTTAAAGCCAGCCTTAATTGTGGAAATGACTTTTTCTCATTGAATATAAGTCAATAATGAAACTTCCTTCCCACAGATTGGTCTCACAACCTTTTTTCCTTTGTACATATGTATGTGTATGTTTGTATATATGTGTGTGTATATATGTGTGTATAGATTTATTTGTTTTAACCCCTATGACTTTCTAAACTCCTGTGTTTTAAAGGTTGACTATAAATCACTGTTAACAGATTCAGACTATCCAAAACTTAGTTTATATTTTTGGTGTTAACAATCTTTACAGGTAAAAAGCCTTTACATTTTGGGGGCTTGGATCCCCTAGACAATATCTCCTTGGCAGAATGACCCATTGCTGATATCAGAGAACAGGGACAAGGAACTGACTGAAGCACTAGAGTTCTCCCCCCCTAAAAATTATCCTCTGCTTTAAAAAACTTTGAAAAGACTCAGAAAGGGATACGGGACATGTATGGCAGACTACATGAACTTGGGAGGAGCAGGGTCATGGAAAGGAAAATAAGTCTGGCCAGGCATGGTGGCACATGCCTTTAATCCTAGCACTTGGGAGGCAGAGGCAGGCGGATCTTTGTGAGTTCAAGGCCAGCCTGGTCTACAGAGTGAGTTTCAGGACAGCTGGGGCTACAGGGAGACCCTGTCTCAAAAAACCAAA
>VZQC01004730.1:547640-566912 GCA_009823505.1 Rhizomys pruinosus
GCAGCAGGGGTGTCCCTGCATAAAGTAGGCCCTGATAGGCCATTGTGTGAAGCTGTGAATGTGAAGCCTGGTTGGCAGCGGAGACCCCAAGAAGACATTCGAGATGACAGACCTGTGAGATATTTGCCAAGGAGAGCTGCATACAGGGAGTGGTACCAGCCTAAGAAAGAGATGTATGTTGCAAGCAAAGCTGGAAGAGCTGAGTGGTCTAAGCCCTTTGGAAGTCAAGTCCCAGAAGTTGCACATGGAGCTACTGGACTTGGTTTTTTCCCTGCTGGTTTTTGGTCTTGTTTTGGTCCGGTATTTCCTCACTATGCCTCTATTCCTCCCTTTTGGAATGGGAATGTGTATTCGGTTCCACTGTACATTGGGAGTATGTAATTTGTCTTTTGATTTTACAGGAGCTTACAGTTTAGGAGATTGGCCTGAATCTCAGAAGAGGCTTTGGACTGAAGACTTTTGAATGGCATTGTAACTAGTAAAGACTATGGTGACCTTTAAGGTTGGACTAAATGCATTTTGCATTTTATATGGTCAGGAGCCTATGGGGGCCAGGGAGTGGAATGTGGTGGTTTGAATGAGTGTCCCCCATAGGCTCTAGGTATTCAGACGTTTGTCTCCAGTTGGTGGCACTGTTTTTGGAGGTCTTTGTGTGTGTGGCCATACTGGAGGAAGTGTGTCACTGGGGGCAGGCTTAGGGAGTTTAACAAGCCTCGTGGTCTACAGTTGCTCTCTCTCTGCTTCCTGTGCTCTTTGCAAGATGTGACCCTCGGCTTGCTGCTCCAGCCACCATGCCTCCTACCACAATGGACTCTAATTCCCTGGAAGCGTCAATCATAAGCTCAAATAAACTCTTCCTTTTATAAGTTCCTTGGTCATGGTGTTTTATCACAGCAATAGAAAAGTGACTAATACAATAGGCATATTTTGGAGCAGCACAAAGGGGAGGAAACAACAACAACATAAAGACTGGGTCAAAGAAATGACTGATACTGTCAAATTCTGCCCCAAACAATAAGCCTCTGCAGAAAAAAATTCCTTGGAAAGACTGAGAAGAAGATGCAAGGCATGTATGGCAGAAGGCATGAACTGGGTTGGGGTTGGGGGCAAGGAGAGGGGAATCTATCCAAATTGGACTGAAAGATGATGTATGAAATACATGAAATATCAATAAATAATGTTTGGGAAAAAAAAGATCTACTCTCTCCCACCCAGAAATAATCATTTGTCAACAGTACATTGGTTACTTTTGGGGCCTGCTGTTCATACTTCTAGAGAGGTGGTTTTTTTGTTGTTGTTGTTATTTTGTTGTTGTTGTTTTTTTTTTTTTTGTGTATGAATGCCACATGTACGTGGGTAGCCCCAGAGAAGGGAAGAATGACACAACTATCAATGCCAATATAAGAGGTGTTTGTGAGCTGCCCTATTTTCTTTTTTTAATTTTTTAAAATTTTATTTATTTTTTATGTGTATAAAGGTACTGTCTGAATGTAGGTTTGTGCACCTGTGTCATGGAATGCTGCAGAGGTCAGAAGAGGGTGTCGGATTCCCCTGGACCTGGAGTCAAACACATTTCTCAGCCACCATGTGGGTGCTGGGGATCAAACCCGGGTCCTCTACAAGAGCAGTCAGTGCTCTTAACCACTAGGCCATCTCCCCAGCCCATAGAGGTGCCTTATTTTCATTTTGGGAATTGAATGTGCATCTTTTTTTTTTCAAGGTTTTAAAAAATGTAATTTCCTTCTGATACCATACTAAGGAGTAGATTACACACATAATTTGGGGGTGTTTTTTGTTTGTTTGTTTTTTTTTTTGTTTGTTTGTTTGTTGTTTTTTTTTTGTATTTTTGAGACAAAGGGTCTCCCTTAGTCCCAGCTGGCCTGGAGCTCACTCTGTAGACCAGACTGGCTTTGAACTCACAGACATCCACCTTCCTTTGCCTCCTGAGTGCTAGGATTAAAGGCATACACCACCATGCCTGGCCAATAATTTGGTTTTTACATTAGAAGAAATAAATTTGTTCCTTTACAATTTGGGAGTGAAGCTTTTTCACGACTATGGCTGAAAGTTCAGCTTGAGGGAAATGGTGATACATTGGTTTGCTTTCTGCTACTGGGGGCTGAACTCAGGACCTCACATACAGTAGGCAAAAGTCCTGCCATTGAGCTATGCTCCAGATAAATCTTATTATATGAAATTTTATTATTCATTTATTTAGTCAGGCAGGAGGGGCAGGAGGTCAGAGGGTAACTCTTTTTTTTTTCTATTTTATTTGTTTATTTTTTAAGGGATTCTACAATATAATAGCACAGACGTTTTCAGATAACATTGACATTACTCAATTTGCCATACAATTAGGTAATTGGTGCATTTTTTTGAAGTGAGCCAAATTATTAAGCAAAAGCAATGAATGTAAGTAACATTCACGTAAAACCAATTTGCAAGTATCTATGTCCAAATTTTGAACAACCCAAGGTTCCCATGATCCAGTTGGAGAAGCTTGTATGCACAAGCATGTTGATCAATGAGGTGTCCAGTCTATATTGTTGTAGTCTCACGATTCACCCCAATCTCTCTGCAGCCCTTACATTCTACCAAGCCTCCTCTTCCGCAAGTTGTTCTCTAGGCTTTGGGAAAGGGGCACAAGTGCGTGAGAAGCAAAACAGTCTGTTTTCTCTGGAGATGTCATTTTGGACTCTAGTTTGTTTAGGTTGTTTTCCTTCATGGGTTAACAGCTTATCCAGGGATGCATTTTTAATCCTCTAACAAAGCACAAGCAATTAGATGTATAGGCATTTAAGCAGTACTAACTATTATGGCAAGCTAAGCTGTGAGCATAGATACAGTTGCTTGGATGGTAAACTAATCCACAAACTGTGGTTTCTCTATAAAGTGTGACAAGTTCTTATTGTGGCTTATAACATCTCCTGACCACTAGAGGACATAAGCTTGTGGCATCCACTGTGAATTATTCCTTCAAGGAGAGAGCTAATAGCCAATTAGATTTGGGATATATATAGACACATGGCTGCCACTGTTGCACAGTATCTCCAGGCAGTTGAGGTGTAGCTGATACTGACGAAGGAGTCTTGCTTGACTCAGGGAGACCAATATTTTGCTGTATTGCTTTAGTGGCCTTTGGCAATGCTCTCTGGCATTTCAGAGGCCAATTGTACATTAGCAAGTGACGTCTCAAAACTTTTTTTCATGCTTACACAAGGTCTTCGACAACAGGGACTTACCGCCTTTCTCCTTGCATATATCCCACTTATAGGCAAAAGGCCTTTATAATTTGGGGGGGGGGGGTTGAATCCCCTAGCCAACATCTCCTAGGCATAATAATTCATTGCTGATATCAGAGCTTTCCTGTACTAATATATTTTGCATAATTACACAGCTTATAAAGACTTTACTATTGAATTTGGTTCTAAATAGAGAATTATCCTTACACAGTTCCTATGCCTATCAGTCTATTAAAAAAGGGTAGCTATACCTGCTTCATAAGAAATTACCATGATAACCATTGGCTCTAGTTTACAGTTAGGGAATAATTTCATTACCATCATGTTTTTCTTTTTCCTATAAAGGAGAGAGGTAGGAAGGTTTCTCAGCATCTGGAAGGTAAACTTCATTAGGGCTCATTATAAACAATTAACCCAAATAGAATTCAGAGAGATGCTCAGTGTCTGTGACTCAGGCAGTCTGAGGTTCCTCTTTCTTTAATGTTCAGATGGGTCAGCCTCTGTGCTGGCATTTCCCAGTCCATTCTGCACAGCCGAAAGTCGTACATTTTCAGGCACTTAGATTGGTGTTTTTATCTGTAGGAACATACAAATCTCCCATTGTTAGTTTCAAGATCTCAAAATTGAAAATTTATCAATAGGTTTGGAACACAGAGTTTTCCATTTGTATCCCAGAAGGGATACTACACCACCTCCCACCTCCCTCTTTTTGTTTATTAAATTTTTATGTTTTGACCTATAGATGCCTAAGTTGTATTACACACACCCATAAACAGGAGCCAAGGCATAAGTTTTCATTAAATTTACCCAAACAGTTTATCATCATCTGTATACTACTTGTTTGGGACGTAAACTTAAACTTAATTCCTTTAAATTATCCTACAAGTAAAAGAAAGTGTTACAAGGTGATATTGTATAACCCAGAAAAATATAGTTTACCTTAACCCCAAAGTTATTGTTGGAAGTTCAATACAAAATATAAATAAAACAATTAACATTTTATATTCCTAATTAGTTCAAATGTATTACCATTTTCACCAAAACCTACAACCAAATTTAACTAATCTAAACATTTCACTAAGCCTTAAAATATCCTATAATGTATGGACAAAGCTTGGGCAGAGTTGAATACCTGCCAAATAAATTTTACTCTATATACACTTTGCTATTTAAAGCTATATGCATAGACTATGACTCCAGAGAAATCAAGTCCATTAACTTATATGGTTTATTTTGTATTTCTGTGTAAATCTCTACTGAAATACCTCTCTATATAAATATATGTTATTTTTAAGTATACCCTTTTAAACTGCAAACCTTACAGAGTGGATTTTAATGACTATCTTCCACCAAGCTCTTGGCCTTCTTCAGGCTTGGCATGAAAACCTGCTTTAAAGATTTTTCAGTATCTAGCTTCTTTTTTATGTACAAGCATCTTTCATGTAAAACCAATTTGCAAGCAGTTGTGCCCAAACCCACACAGCCCAAGGCTCCCACCATCCAGCTGGAGGGGCTTGTATGTACAATCAAGTTGATCAAATAAGTGTCCGGTCTATATTGCTGTAGTTCCACCATTCACCCCAATCGCAGCCCTTACATTCTACCCCCCCCCCTTTCTGCAGATTGTTCCCTAGGTTTAGAAAAGGGGCACAAGTGGACTAGAAGCAGAACAGTCTACTTTGTCTAGAGATGTCGTTTTGGATTCTCATCAGTTCTGGCTGTTTCCTTTCATGGGCTGTCAGTTTGTCCAGGAATAACCTTTCAATCCTATAGGCAGGAATCAAGATGTAAATTTCATTAAATTTTTCCAAGCTGTTTTGGATGACTGTATGTTGTTAATTTGGGAAGCAAACTTAATTCCTTAAGTTAAATTATCCTTAGCAAGCAAGGCTCGAACCTGAGCACGCCACACAAGAACTCGCTTGCTATGGCCTGAACTTGCATCTTTTGAAAGAGCACCAAATACCCTTAAACATTATGGCATCTCTTAAGCTCTAAAATTTTCACCAAAATAATATTTGATCCATCCAGTAAATAAAACACATTATGTGAACTTACAGAAGTAATATTCATGATAAAATGTAATGTAAATAAAGTCAAAGAAGGTGTGAAAATATATAAGCAAAAAATTCAGGAATGCTTTTCAGTCTATTCCTACTGTGCTAATCTATACTTACCCATAATAATTTAGTAAAATTATATATTAAATCATTCAGAATAATGTTGTAGATTTATTTTCTGTTTAAATTCACGGCCTCTCTGGAAGATAAAAAGGCTTATGGAACAAACAATTTTGTTCACTCTTCACTATCAGAGATGGCTTCTCTGAATATTTCACTCCTTTGTATATAATTTGGTACTATCTATGCACCGAGAAGAAAATCTAATCCTCAGCCTTTGCTGACCATTGTATAACTGCAGGATATACTTAGTAAATCACAAAAAGAGATTGTATATTTCAGTTACCTAATTAGTACATGGCTGACCCAAAACTTGATTTTTATTAACGAGATTTTCTTCATTTTCAAAAGTCAAGTAGGACAAATTAAGAGAGTTCTTCTATAGGAAAATTTCAAAAATAATCTGTCAAGAGGGACCTGTCAAGTATTTCTGAGAGGATTTGACTAAGTAATTAATACTAAAGCAGCACAGACATTTCCCCAATTAATGTCTCTCTGTTGCAGACTGGAAACCCCACATAGCTCAAGGATTTCACTTCACTGTACACCTATGAGTTTTTTTTTTTTTAATTTCCATAATCACTCCATCTGTCACAATGGTGGAATATATTCTTTCATCTTTATTCATAGTATAACTGTTACCAAATCTTGGCAGTCAAGTTCAAAATATGTTAAGGGTCTGACATACCTATAACATCAGAACCTGTGAGAATGAGGCAGAATATTTTGAGTTTTGGGCCAGCGTGGGCTATATCATGAAACCCTGTCTCAGGAAATTGCACTTTATGTTTTAAGGAAATTATATAAAGAAAAGTGTATGCAAAGTCACTTAGATTTCTTAAAAACTTAATTTTTATGGCATCTTTAAGTGAGGAACTCCAGATAGGCTGACTAGAATTCAGTGGATGAACTTGCCACAATAGGCCTTAAAGCAAATGACAGAATGTATGAACTCCAGAGGAGGGCGCTGTGGGAGTATGCCAATGGAGAAGGGGGTATAAAGGCAATTAAGATTGATATGTTATGTATGAAATAAGCAATATTCAAAAAAATTAAGCATGAAAAAACCAAATAACTTGAATTAGTCATATTAGAAATAAGAACTTTATGGAAGCAATATGATTAGAATATATGTTTTAAAAAAATTAGATTATATAACTGTTTCATGTTAGATTTTGGGGGTTTTTTTTTTGGAAAACAATGTGAGCATTTAATGAACCTGCCTGTGGCTTCAAGCCACCAGGACACAGGCAACCCCAACACTCTTAATCTTCTCTTCAGCTCTTCTGCTGAAGAATATGGACTTCAGGATGACTGACTGCTAAGGGGGCTTTCCCTTTCCCCCCAGAACTTTGTAGTAGCCCGATCCAACCACATCAATGATGGGGGCAATACCAGTCTTGTTTTTGGCAGCATTTACCCATGTCTGTTCACTGAACAAAGTGAACAATTTATCAAGGTTGACAGTTGGGCAGTTTTGGTCCTCTTTAAGTGGTAATGTCTCATAACAACTTTCCCAAAGTAAACTGGGTGATATTTGTCGAAGTTGATACTGTGGTGATGCATGCCACCAGCATTACCCCGACCGACCTCTTGGGTGCTTCTGGAGTTTCCCAATGCAGCCGTGGCCGTGGCTCACATGGCCCCGGAATTTCCAGGTCTTTCTTAGTCTGTATGGCATGGCGATGGCCGAAAGGAAAGAGCTCATGTTAGATTTTAAAGCAATCAATGATATTAATGTGAACTGTCTCTGGTTACATTTTTTTCCAAATTATTTCTGAAAGTATTCATATTAAAATATGTAGTAAGTATGTTATGTGCACTAAACATTATCTTTTGTCAGAGCTCAAAATTTGTTTATTATTTTGCTAATGTGCAAATAAATATGTAATTCTGTGTGTGGGTATGTGTGTGTGGGTAAGCACAGATTCCCTTAGAGGTCAGAAAAGTATTTTGGATCCCATAGAACTGAAGTCGCAGGAGGATTTGAGATGCTCAAACTGGAGGTTAGGTACTAAGTCAGATCTTCTACAAAAGTGGTACACGCTCTGAACTGCTGAATCATCTTTCTGGCCCATGGAAGACAAATGTCTTTGGCAATTGACTCATAGTCTGAAGATATGGTATATGAATTGTAAAGAAAGAATAGCATGTACAGTATGAAAATATGAAAGTGGCATACTTAAAAATGAATTACTTTCACTTGGAGTGGTGGTACATACTTTTTTTTTTTTATTTTTTTTTTTTTTTTTTTTTTTATTATTTCGGTATGTATATGAATATACTGTCGGCATGCTTGCAGGTGTGGTGTGCACCCCTGTCCGTCGAATGCCCGAGGTCGAAGAGGGTCGCAAGGGATTCCAATCCCCCCGGGAACTGGGGGTTTTCAGTCAAGCCGGTTCTCGCCGCTCGTCCTCCATGTGGTTGCTGGGGGATCGAACCCGGGTCCCTCTGTAAGACGGGAAGGGAAAGGGTCGGCGCTCTTAACCACTAGGCCACATCGCTCACGAGCCCGCGGTGGGTACATACTTTTTGATACCAGCACGTTGGGAGCCAAAAGGCAGAAAAAGGGATCCTCTGCAAGCTTTAGGCAAACCTGGGCTACACATGAGTGAGTCAGACCAGCTGGGAACGTAACAGAGAAGCACTGTGCTAAAAAAAGTACTACTGTTCCCACTTTTTTTTTTGAACGTAGTCATGAATTAACTATGGAACGAACCCTATTTAGGCTTGTAACAGAATTGGTAAAATTTATGGTAGAATAGGCTTAGCCGCAACATATATATATCACTGCTCTATGATCTATATATTAGTATACCGAGACGCCTATCTGTTTCTATTTTCTATTCTCTGCCACAAACAGCTGACCAAACAAGCCACACCAACCTAAACAAGAGAGTTCTCATACAGGCTCAGACATTGAGAATTCCCTCCATCATGACAGGAAAGCATATGTTATCTGCTCAAAATATAATGTGCCCAGGTATGAAAACATGGCCTTCCTCCACCGGTTTCTTAAAAATTTGTGATTTCCATATTAATAACACTTATATACTTCACATTACTCGCACATCACTTCTTCTCCTCTCATCTCTTTCCACAAATCCTTCCCGCACTCCCCTGTCAATTGTGTGACCTCTTCTACAATTCCCTTGTACACACATCGTAACAATTACATATATACATATAATATATAGTATATATATATATATATCTAGCAAATAGCGAGACGAGAGAGCAAGGCGACCAGATACCTCGACCAGCCAGCAGCCCCAGACGGATTCATACTTCCATGTACTTGTATTTATACTTGACAGTTTGGGATTAGATAATCCATCAGGGAATGCCTCCCTAGAGGAAATTGATTATTCCCTTTTCAGTAGTCATTGAATCCTGATCCCCTAACTTTACAATGTTTCTGAGCACTCTTCCACTATGTTCCCAGAGCTGTAGGTATAGAGGTTGGATTGAAGATATCTCATTTCTGGTCAGACACCACATTAAGCCTTATCCTCTTGTTTTGTCCAGTTGTAGATCAATGCAGTAGCCTCCATCTTTTGCAAAGAGAAGCTTCTTGGACAAGTGGTGAGAGCTACATTGATCTGTCAATACAAAAATCAGTATCTAGAACACAGAAATAACATTGGATTGTGAGTTAGACACATGCTATCAGTAGATAATGGGGATAATAGGGGGTGTTTTAACTGTGGAGGAGAGTGGTAGGGTAGTTCTGGGGGAGAAATTGGAAGGAGAGATAAACAATACTAGGGTGACTGAAAAAGACATAGAGAAACATTTTATAGTCTTAGTTAAAATGCATATTATATGTGCATATGTGTATGTATATAACTAATGGCTACCTAAAAACAACAGCAAAACCAAAAACAACATGCATTTGAAACCTCCTTGGATTTGTTCCTCCAAGTTGTTCAATGGATTTCTAAAACAAATTAAACTATTGCTGTAGCCCTTGGTTGCCTCTTAGAACTTGAAGTTAAGACATATTCCTGAAGACACCTCCTATTTTGGAGACAGGATTTGGAGTATTTGAGCTGGAATTGACCTGGAAGTTTCTTCCCTGAAGAATAACTCACATAGTATAAGAAGGTACTATGTAAGTTGCCAATTGAGAAAGCAATAAATGTTCTACCCAGCTGTAAAATATACATACCACAAAAATTACTAGCCCAGAAATATATCCCCCATGGGACAGAAGTGTCACTTTTGTCTTCTGGGTCGCCAAAGCTATCTAATTAGACTTAAGAGCCACTCGATAGAAAGGTATTAATGCCTGGTATTGTAAACAGATAAATGTTCAAGGCTGGAGTTGTCAGAGACATTAAACAAGTATCCAAGTGTTTCTTTGTTAAGTCAGTCAGGGATCTAAGACCATAGGTTGTTTTCATGCACAATGAGTTAGAACTTCACACCTCTGTTGAAACTCTCTGGAAGTTCCCTAAAAAATGTGATAAGAAGTTTGTTTCCTATGTTATTCTAGATCCCAGGGAGTTCACAATTAAGAATAATCATGACCGGGTTTACCATAATTCTAGTTAGCCACACATATATCTATATTATCATCACATGTGTGTCCCTTGTTTTTTCTGTCTACTGTCTGTATTTGTATATAAACATACACATGAATACACATATATACTCATAAAAATATGCATATTACTTATCCACAAAATCTGTTTCAATTTTATTTTTCTTCTTTTTAAGTCTAGATTTGATTAAAGTTCCAGACAAAAGCTTTTATGACTTCTGTATTTAGAAGCATGAATATCAGTTTGTAATGATCATTTCTTTCATGCTTTTCTTTCCTAAATGATGGCACCTGGTCATATTTAGTCAATAAGTCCATATTAGTATCTTTCTAATGGAGAGGATGAAATGGTACATTTGGTGTATTGAAATAAATTGTATTGAACATATAAGCAGGAGCTTTATTGCAGTGGTTTTTGAAAATTTTTATTTATTTACAGAATATATATATATATATATATTTATTTTTTTGTGTATATATTTTTAAAAAAAAAGATGAGAGAGACGAGAGAGAGAGAAGAGAGGAGAGAGAAGAGTGAGGTAAAATTTTTGCCTTTAATGTACGTTGGTACATTTGTGTTAGGACAATGTTCGGCATGTAAGGGGTCAGACAGAGGAGTGTTGGTTCCATAGAGGTGGGGAGAGGGTGTGGTGGTCAAGTATCGGTGGGTGCTGAGAATCAGACCTAGGTCCTCTCAAGAGAAGCCAGTGTTCTTGATAGAAACAGCTGCTGAGCCAGCTATCCAGCCCTTGAATAAAGTGCTTCATTCAATATACAATAAAAGAAGTTTATAGCTGGCTTTCCTGTTCACCACATGATATTAAAATCAGTGTCCTATATAGGACGCTGACAGGAATTCCAATAATAGTGTTTCATATAATAGTGATGATATATAATATATATATTATATATATATATATCCAACGTCATTGCTTTCATGCAAAAGTATAAGTATATATATGATATATATATATATATGAGTATATAGAAACCGAGAATATAATATGGTGTAGAGCATAATACATATAAGTCAAAAAACATAGTATAAATGACCACAACACATACACCTATGTGGTGTGTGTGTGTGTCAGTGTGTAGGTCGTGTGTGTGCTCTGAAAGCTTATTTCTTCATAGGATTGGAATGTGGTTTGAAGTACACAGGGTTCTTCCTTATTGTAGCTACTTGGCGCAAATATCTGTCATGGAGAAACTCTTTCCAAATAGAATGTTTTGAAATTAACATGCTGAGAATGCTTGAATATTTGCTGGCCAGTATAGAAAGAGCTAGGTTGGAAAGTTAAGCGCCAGCCTGGAAGTGACACTTGCTATTTTGCCACATACTGGATAGCTACAGAATGTTCATTTGGCTTTAACACTCAGCTATATCAGAAAGCCTGGGTGTGGTGACGGCACGCCTTTTAATCTAGTCACTTGGGAGGCAGAGGGAGGTGGCACTCTCCAGAGTTCAAAAGCCAAGCCCTGGCGTTAGCAGAGTGGTGCTCGCAGGCCAAGCTGGGACTGAGAAAGGGAACCCCTGCCCCAAAAATTAAAAAACAACCTCGTTATATAGGAGGAATGAATAGTAGTGAACTGGAACTTCTTCAATTTAGCCGCCTCAAAAAAGCCTCAAAACTTCTGTTTAAAACATAATAAGAAAACGAAATTATCTTAAGTGCTGCTGAAATGTTTATTGTTATAATTTATATCGTGCTGGTGTCTCTCGGAGAACAACTGTACAATGAAATATGCAGAGTTTAATCTTGAGTGGAGACCGCAAAAGAACTTGTTTAATTTGTAGTCATCATGAAGGATATTCACTTTTGGTGACTAGTAGAATCAGTTTCAATATCTTCTCTAATTATGTAAACATTGTTACATGACAGAAACCCATATTTTTTTCAAGTGTGTGGATATTTGTCTGACTAGATTTATGTTAACCACATGCATCTAATTCCTTCGAACTGGAGTTACCCAGCCGTTGTCGAACACACTAATGCGGATTCTGAAGGAACGTGAAGACCAAAATCTCTGGTAATGAGCAGGCAAAGTAGATATTGAACTGGCAAGCTCGCAGCTGACCGTCTGTATTCCCACTTATTGTTGGTCTTGAATCAGTCATGAGCCGTCAACAATCCAAATGAACAACATATTGTTGGAACATTGAACCAATATATTATATATTGAAAATGATACTTGTATATTTGGTGATTTTATATTTTCTCCTCATACTTCATTTTGAACACATTCAAGGTACAAGGAAACATAAGTTGATTTTAATAAGAAATAACTTCCATCATTGGGAAAACACAGCATAATTACTATCTTTGTATCAGCATCACAATCTTTTTTTATTGTTGGACTTATAATAAATTTGGACAGCAGAGGTCAATGGGACTCTCTTTATTTTTTTCTTAAAAAATAAATAGCGCCAGCTTTCCAGAGAACACTTTGCCTTTATCTGTGAATTTTGTCCTCATTTCTCTTTTTTGCAAAATGAAAGGAAGTTACAAATTTGACACATTTTTGGATGAACTCAGGTAAGTATTACCATGTCAATACTAAGACCTATAAGAATATTCTAATCTTCCCATTTTTGCAAAACTTTCAATGCAATACATATTAATGATCCAGAAAAATGTTGGGTTATTCCCCTGTGCTATGTTTTATGGATTACAGGCAGACGATGCTTTTCTTTTCCAGTTGTCTTTGAGAATAAAAGGAAAAAGAAACTTCATAGATGCAATGCGTGTTGGTGGTAGCATCGTATCTATCAATGTTGTAGTAAATACTGGAGAAAGCATTTAACGCAAATTTGACTTAGAAGATGGAATGTAACTTTGGCTTACAAAAAATTGCTATTAAACCTCCAGCTGTTAAGGTGTTCTAACTTTTTGTGAGCAGACTAAAAGCAAAAAGACAATAAATGTGAATAAAATGTACAAATATTTGTTTGAATTTGTTTATGGTTTGACTGAAGGCTGAGGCTATCTAGGCCCCTAAGGCTAAATTTTTAGGAAGACTTGGGATGCCATCAAAAGAGTATCTGTTTGTCGTGTTTCTTAGAATCTGGAAGTGTTCGAGCCTCTGAGGATTATCATCAGCAGTGTCCAAATAACACTAGTATAGAGAAGAACTTATACCCCATGTCAAACTGTTAAATTGTGCATTTAAAAGTCTGAACCACTATTTTCAAGCGTAGTTATGTATAGTCATGATCAGGGTAAAGTCATTTAGGACAAAAGTGGTGTGACCCTAAGACTATTTACAATGTCTTATGAGACTTTCATAAAACCTTTTGTTGTCCATGCAGGTGTCCAGAAATTAAAATTCTTAAAAAATGATAAGATTGTTGAGTTCAAACCACACGTAAGTCATGAANGGAAAGCAGTATAAACTCTTTTATTATATGAATGAAGCACTTTATTCAAGGGCTGGATAGCTGGCTCGGCTGTATTTTCAGACACGAGGCTGTTCTTTAAGGAGGACCTAGGTTGAATTCTGAGCACCCACGAATTGGAACGAACCACCACACCTCTCCCCAACTCTAAGGAATCCACATCCTCTTCTGACCGACATGGGACATTTCCTAACACAAATGTACCAACGTACATAAAGCAAAATACTCTCTCTCCTCGTCTCTCTCTCTCTCTCTCTCTCTATATATAATATGTATATATATTATATAATATATAATATGTATATATATATATAATCTGTATCTCTGTATACATATATATGTATATATATATATATATATACATATATATATATATATATATATATATATATATAAAACCAGAATATATATGTGTAGACATACATATATAAAAACATATATAAAGACACAAACACATACACCTATGTGTGTGTGTGTGTGTGTGTGTGTGTGTGTGCTCTGAAAGCTTATTTCTTCATAGGATTAATGTGGTTTGAAGTACAAGTGGTTCTTCCTTATTGTACTACTTGGGCAAATATTGTCATGGAGAAACTCTTTCCATAAATGTTTGAATACCTGCTGAATGCTTGAATATTTGCTGCAGTATAGAAAGAGCTAGGTTGGAAAGTTAAGCGCCAGCCTGGAAGTGACACTTGCTATTTTGCCACATACTGGATAGCTACAGAATGTCATTTGGCTTTAAAACTCACTATATCAGAGCCTGGTGTGGTGACGCACGCCTTTAATCCTAGCACTTGGGAGGCAGAGGGAGGTGGATCTCAGTGAGTTCAAAGCCAGCCTGGCTTACAGAGTGTGCTCCAGGCCAGCTGGGACTAAAAGGGAGACCCTGCCCCAAAAATTAAAAAACAACCTCGTTATATAGGAGGAATGAATAGTAGTACTGACTTCTTCATTTAGCCCTCAAAAGCCCTCAAAACTTCTTTTAAAATAATAAGAAAACGAATTTCTTAAGTCTGCTGAATGTTATTGTTATATTATATCGTTCTGTGTCTCTGGAGAACACTGTACAAATATGCAGAGTATGCTTGAGTGGAGACCAAAGAACTTGTTTAATTTGTAGTCATCATGAAGGATATTCACTTTTGGTGACTAGTAGAATCAGTTTCAATATCTTCTCTAATTATGTAAACATTGTTACATGACAGAAACCCATATTTTTTTCAAGTGTGTGGATATTTGTCTGACTAGATTTATGTTAACCACATGCATCTAATTCCTTCGAACTGGAGTTACCCAGCGTTGTGAACAAATATGCGGATTCTGAGAACTGAACCAAAATCTTCTGTAATAGCAGCAAGTGATATTAACTGCAGCTGAGCTACCTCTGTATTCCCACTATTTTGGTCTTGATCATCATACCGTCAACATCAATGAACAACATATTGTTGAAAATTGACATATATTATATATTGAAAATGATACTTGTATATTTGGTGATTTTATATTTTCTCCTCATACTTCATTTTGAACACATTCAAGGTACAAGGAAACATAAGTTGATTTTAATAAGAAATAACTTCCATCATTGGGAAAACACAGCATAATTACTATCTTTGTATCAGCATCACAATCTTTTTTTATTGTTGGACTTATAATAAATTTGGACAGCAGAGGTATGGACTCTCTTTGTTTTTTTCTTAAAAATAAATAGCCAGCTGTTCAGAACACTTTGCCTTTATCTGTGAATTTTGTCCTCATTTCTCTTTTTTGCAAAATGAAAGGAAGTTACAAATTTGACACATTTTTGGATGAACTCAGGTAAGTATTACCATGTCAATACTAAGACCTATAAGAATATTCTAATCTTCATTTTTGCAAACTTTCATGCAATACATATTAATTTAGAAATTTGGTATTCCCTGTGCTATGTTTTTGATTACAGCAGACGATGTTTTCTTTTCCAGTTGTCTTTGAGAATAAAGGAAAAAGAAACTTCAGATGCAATGGTTTTGTGTAGCATCGTATCTATCATGTTTTATAAATACTGGAGAAGCTTTAACCAATTTGACTTAGAGATGGAATGTAACTTTGCTTACAAAAATTGCTATTAAACTCCAGCTTAAGGTGTTCTAATTTTCTGTGAGCACACTAAAAGCAAAAAATAAATGTGAATAAAATGTACAAATTTGTTGAATTTCTTTATGTTCTGAGGCTGAGGCTTCTAGGCCCTAGGCTAATTTTTAGGAAGATCTTGGATGCCATCAAGAGTAAATCTGGTTGTGGTTTTTAATCTGAAGTTTTCGAGCTCTGAGATTCATCATCAGCAGTGTCAAATAACATGTATAAGAAGAACTTATACCATGTCAACTGTTAAATTTGCATTTAAAAACTGAACACTATTTTCACGGTAGTTATGTATAGCATGTCAGGTAAAGTCATTTAGGACAAAAGTGGTGTGACCCTAAGACTATTTACAATGTCTTATGAGACTTTCATAAAACCTTTTTTTGTCATGCAGGTCCAGAAATTTAAATTTTAAAATGATAAGATTGTTGAGTTCAAACCACACGTAAGTCATGAAATGATGGCCATACAGGTTTAAAATTTGATGGTATGTTACCTGCCATTGTAATGATTAGCACTTGGCCAATGTCCAAATTATTTCTGTAAGGAAGTAGTGGTGTTGAATGGCCAGCATTATCAGTTTATGGGCCATTAGCATAGTTGCAAATTGTTCTTTTTGTTTTTAATGCAAGTGTTAACATCCTGTTATTCAAAGGAAAAAGAGGGTTTAATACTTCTTCATACAGTAATGCTTACTAGTTAACCTCTGCGCTTTTCCATTTCATATGTGGACATTTTTGCTTTACTGAACCCTAAACTGGTCGAATTTTGACATATGTGTAAAATACCATTGCTTTATTAAATGTAACATTGTATATTCACACGTGTTTTGGTGTTTTGATCAGTGCGCAATGTAGGACTCATGATAAATTCATCACCCACATTACTAGCACCTCAATGTTACATCTTATTTAAAAAACCCTTTGCTTTATTAATGCTCTTTTGTTTGGAATAGTGGGTCAAAACTAGTGGCTCCTGACCTCTCTTTACTAAACACCCTACCACTAATAAAATCAAGTAACATTTGGACGTGTATTTCTTGATCCTGGGCTTCTTGATTTTTGGAAAATAAAAATCAAACCTGGTAACCAAAGGACTGATATATGGGTTTTCCCACTTTAAACAATTTGTTGGCAAATACCTAGTTGGCCAAGCATACTGGCTGGTATGCAGTAGGACTCAATCAAAATGGATTTAAAAAAAATAACTCCTACAATGAATAGTTAAAAATATTGTTAGGAAACTATTATATATTACTAGGTTTGTTCTTTTAACATCTGGAATTTATTAAGATGCATTATTTTGATTTTAATCACTGCCTAAAACACTTTGGTTGGTATTGATGGAGTGGTGGATTTTCTTCCAAGTGACTAAATGAAATTTGACATACTTTTCAACCAAAGTTTTGTAAATGATGTTGTTTTCTAATGAAAAAAATGTTTATGTGGCTTTTTGTACTACTAAAACTGGCTTTGAGATGAAGGAAAAATAAATAACTCCTTTGCAGTTAAAAAAAAAAAAGAAATTTGGTATTCCATTATTCCACTTGTAAATTATTATGCATATGAAAAATTTGAATATTTAGTGTCAATGAACGCCTTCATAATTTCCAGAAAATACATAAAGAAAATAGGGCAAAATAAGAAATATTTTGAAATGTAAACAACTATGATAGTCATACATTTTGTTGCTTACAGTTATTCATTTTGCATTATTTGTCAGATTTGCACTCAACTTTTGTTTAACTGATGAATATTTGTGTTTCCCATTGCAAATATTTATGAATAATCCTATATTTATTTTTATGTGTTTTGTTAAGTACAAACATGCTCCCTTCTCTCTCTCTCTCTCTCTCTCTCTCTCTATATATATATATATATATATATATATATATATGATATTATTGATTGATTTAGCAATTCTTATTTATAAGCTGTATTCCAAAGTGGTTGTAAAACTCAGAATATAAAAATAAATATAGAAATTTCCTACATCTCTCACCCTTGCCCACATTATACATTCCTACTCTTTCAAATTTAGGAAATAGTTGTAATAGCAGTTGCATCTCTTTGATGATTAGTGATGCTAAACTAAATTTCAAGTAGAAGTGGAGAGAACCTTCATATAAGTCTATGCTATTATTTTTTAAAGAATATACACAATAAACATAAATAATAGAGGAAAACTTTGATAAACTTTATTTCATTTAAGTTGGGGAATTCAATTCCTCTAAGTACATGACTGAATGAAAATACAGCGCATAGTGACAAAATTTTCATACATAAAATATAAGAATTCTTGTAAGCAACAAAATGTGACACCAAAGATTTTGTCTCTAGCTAACTTTTAATTTCAATTTTTCTTTATAATACAATTAAGGGCCTCCTGGTGCTTCCCACAGGCTGTGTTTCTACACTGACTGTATAGAAAGAGGAGGCAGAGCAAACCCACCCCATGTACACCTCAGCCTAGACCACTGTGCCTGGTCTGTATTGTGAATGGGGAGACATGGAAAAAACAAAAAACAAAAAACAAAAACCAAAAAAATATAATACAATTAAGATCCAGACAATCATATGAGAATACTTCAAATAATTATACTCTACTAAGTTTGAAAACCTAAGAGAAATGGATGAATATCTGAAATCCTGGGAACCAACAAAGCTTAACTAAGAAGGGGTTGACAGTTTAAACAGACACATAACATTGGAGGAAATTGAAGATGTAATAGAAAGCCTCCCAACTAAAAAAAAGCCCAGGCTCAGATGGTTTCACAGCAGAATTCTATAAAACTTTAAAGAGGTCTTACAACCTTTACTACTCAAACTGTTCAGAAGGATACAAACAGAAGGAAATCTCCCAAACTCCTTCTATGAAACCAGCAACACTCTAATACCAAAACCAGGCAAAGACACAATGAAAAAAGAAAACTATAGACCCATCTCATTAATGAATACTCATGTAAAAATTTTCAACAAAAATACTGGCAAATTGCATACAGACCCACATCAAAAAAGATCATCCATCATGATCAAGTTGGATTCATACCAGAGATGCAGTTATGGTTCAATATATGTAAATCAATAAATATCATAAAACACATGAATGGACTGAAAGACAAAAATCATACAATCATCTCAATTGATGCAGAAAAAAAACTTTGACAAGATTCAGCATCCCTTCATGTTTAAAGTCCTAGAGGGAATTGGACTGAAGGGAACATTACTAAATCTAATCAAAGCCATATACAATAAACCCAGAGAAAACATCATCCTAAATGGAGAAAAATTAGAACCATTGTCCTTAAAGGTGGGAATCAACAAGGCTGTCCCCTATCGCCACTCCTCTTCAACATAGTCCTTGGAAATCTTGTTAGGGCAATAAGACAAGAGAAGGAAATCAAAGGAATACTAATTGGAAAAGAGGAAATTAAACTATCCCTTTTTGCAGATGATTTGATAATTTACCTGAGGGATGCTAAAAACTCCACAAGAAAACTACTAAAAACTATTAAGAGATAGCCTAGCGGTTAAGAGCTCCAACTGCTCTTGAAGAGGACCCGGGTTCGATCCCCAGCACCCACATGGCGGCTGAGAACTGTCTGTAACTCCAATTCCAGGAGAACTCCAGTTCCAGGGGAATCCAAGACCCTCTTCTGACCTCCGCGGCATTGCACGACACGGGTGCACAAATCTACATGCAGACAGTACACTCATACAAATAAATAAATAAATAAATAAATAAATAAATAAATAAATAAATAAATAAATAAAATTCTAAAAA